>QOCX01001004.1:3867-36257 GCA_005959815.1 Sarcophaga bullata
CTATATGAGTCAGTGTAGATCAAGGTGTAGGTCAAGGTGTACATCATATTGGCATAGATTCTCGTTTGGAAAACAGCCAGATAGTTGAACCATTACTTGACTTAGACAACTGTTTCCACATTCATCTTCGAGTCAACTTTTCTTAGCGTCACAGCCTTTTAAGCAATCGCCTTTGAAGCAGAGCAGACCCAATTCACAAATGATACCACTAATGTTCACCAACATTACCATTATCTAGATCGAATGTGACTTAATCGATGTTCCTAATATAGAACATAAAGATTAAATTGTCAAAAGTCTCCACCCTCCTTCACGGCAAATAATAAATTCTCAGTTTTTAAGTTTTGTCTTCTAAATTGATTCATCATCAGCTGTATTAACCAAAAAAATGACCCCATAACGCCCATGACAATGACCAACAACAAGGCATTTCAACAAAACCATCCCATAACAGACTTTACTTAGGAAATGAAAAAGCAAACACAAACCGGCGACCAATTTAATCAAGTCTTCTATACACGCAGAAAAAAAAATGTCACAAAGGGTCAATGGATCATAAAATATGTATTTGTGCATGGGTGCAGTGAAAAGAAAGAAACAAACATACAGAAAAAAAGCAATAAAACTATAAAACTACAACGACAACAATAATAAAGGAAATGCATCTTTTGATTCTTCAATGTTCGCCTACATTTAAGAAGAGCAAACAAAACAAAAAAAAAAAAATGAAATTGAAACAGAATTTAATAAAAATGAAATAGAATGAAATGAAATGAAATTATTAAATGCATTTAAACGCTTTTCAACACACACACACATACACACAAACATTAAATTAATCAGACATAAAAAATAAGAAGAAGAACTAAAAAAAACACAATCTTCCACAAGTTCCAACGCCGCCGCCACCGTCACTGCCACTACCGGCCTCTGAAAACAGTTGGCTGGCCTGGCCGGTCATATCGTATCAAAATGAAATGAGTCGAGCCGAATCGAACGAGCCATTCAGCCAACTAGCCAGCATTTCATTGTAAAAATTGTTGTTCTTTAGTTTGAAAAGAAAAAAATAATCGTGAAGGGGTACTTAAGGAAGTCCTATACGAAATAATCATCATGAACAACTACAACAACAACAGCAAGAACAAGAATAATAAATTGTATGTTTTTATTAATTTCATTATTATCGTGCTTCTTACAATGATGATCTTCATGGTCGTTATGTACGTAATTTTATTTTTTTTCTGTTTAATCATTACAAACTCAAACTCTATATATTGAGATCATTTTTTTTTTCAAATGAATTCCGAATCAATAAATTTTGTATTTTAGTTACAAATAAAAAAAAAAAAAAAAAAAAAAAAAAAAAAAAAAAAAAAAATCACACAATAAACTAACCGTGATCCTAACAATGGGCTTGGCTTTTTTAACAAAAGACTTGAGATTTATTGCTACTTAATTACTAAGTAAATATGTAATTAGAATATCAATAGTGGGCGTGGCAGCATGAAATTAAAGAAAGAAAATTATTACAATCAAACGCAATAAACGAATTCGCTGGGAAACGCTTTGAAATGGCTATAAAATATTGAAACGTAAACGATATTTTGAGGTTTTTGAGCCCGTACTCAAAACTTAGTTACAAAAACCTAATAATTAGTTATGTGTTCTAAGGTCCAAGACTTCACAAGTCCTTAGTATTCAGTCTTTGTCGTTCTAATCAAAAATACTAGGGCATCACTGTTACTGTTTATAGGCTACACTAGCGTTACTAGCATTAAATTCGATGATACTCAGAGTCAGGGAATAGTTCACGCATTAGTCTGTTTTTTTTTTTCTGGAAAACTTGCTCTATTGTATCCAGCTACACCCGAAAACAAATTTTGTTTTAGGCTTACAAGTTCGCTACGTTCGGCAATTATTTTGTACAGTTTACACCTTTTATAGTGTATTATTACTCACTTACATCATTGGTCATAACAATCCTTTAGTCAGGATAACGACCTAGCTTCTTACATCAGCCATGATGTGTGTGGTTCAATTTTTTCCATGAGTGATGGTACAACTGTATGTACCGTTGACTTCGAACGATAGATTTTAGGGAAAGTTTTCATTGTAATTTTATTTATTCTCAGAATTTTTGTCAAAAATTTGCTGAGAGGAAGAAGTCGCTGAAAGAAATATCTTTTTCGTTTTATTCGAGATGTCTGGGGACACATTACCTTCAAGGCCATCTTGTAAGGCCTATTTCAATAGATTCTGTATCTAGCAGTGGCCTACACGTATTAACCGATCATTATGTTCTATGGCTATCCTGCGGCTTCTAGTCGAGAACTTATCTTGTGGTTCCTTATGGCATGATTACTTGCAGCATTGGCCTGCTGCCGCTATTGGCTTCTAGTATGAGGTGTGATGGTTAAGCGGAAATGGTTGAAAAAGGCTTGCCAAGTTTATAATTTTCTTTTTGGTAGCAGTTTTGATTTTGCTACCATAGAATATCCAAGATTTTTATTCCAATTTTCACAAATAGTTACCATTTGTTAATAAACAATTCGTATGAAACTACTTGACTGTTGGAACACTCGACTTTATATTTAAAAAATTTATTTCAAAGTTTTCTTAAGCTTTGATTCTAAAAAAATTTCAAAGCCTGTTAAGCATCGTGAAGTAAAAAGAAATTCGCTACTCTACTTTACCTTTGTATATGCAAATCATTTAATCTTAGTTTGTAATCTCTTAAAAATTAGGGATTTTTTCTAAGGATAATTTTACTTCTTTTTTTCTTTCTTAACATGGAATGTGTTTGCATTAAAACCCACACACATTGTGAGTCATTCCCGGAAATGCCTCGAACGCAGGCACTTTATAACCACAAGTATTTATTGTATTTTTGTAAATTTTTGTTGTTGTTGTTGTTTGTTTGTTTTGTTATTGTTTTTGTATTACATTTAATTAATAAAGTATGTTTGTCGTTGTTGCTGTTAATTTTTTTTTTAATTTAGAGTCACATGTTGTTTTGTTTTTTCTAAGATTATATTTTATAATTAAAGACTGTACAAGAAAAAGCTTTTACAGAGTAAATTAAATTGAAATTTATCTCTGTGACAATAAAGTTATAATCGTTTAAGTTATAACTGCCTTATAAGTGGTATTAGTTTTTGAAAGAAAATTGAGAGATGAGCGTATGATAGAGCTGGCGTATGATTGCGGCATCAATCAGAAGCAGGCATCAGAGAGAGGGAGAAAATCTTTTTTGTTCTGCGTACACATTATTAAAGAAAGTTATTATGTAAGCATTATTTCTTACAAATTACTTTTAACAATTGTATTCCAATGCAGTCATAAACTAATACCGATTCGGTTTAATTTTGGCATCGTTTCTATTTTAAATTCTCTTAGCAATTTTCCACACTACCTTGTGTATATCTTTATCTCCTATTTCCCAATCTGGGTCTAAAGATGTGTGTCTGCTATGAAGCTATGCAGAAATCAACCGTCTCGGAGGTTTCTGATCTTTCATTTTCTGACATCTTAAAACGAGCGCTCTAATGTAAATATTGCTGCAATAGCAAGATTTATTTGGAAAAGATTTCCTTTGAGAGAATTCTCCACCTAACCTAAGCTAACCTAACCGTCTAAAAAGTGATTTTGTGCAACTTGTACTGTACGAATATGAACATCCAAAGGGCTAGTTATCGAGGATTATCCTCGTGAAGGAATTAATTCTGTTTCTTTTATTCTTTTTTTTTACGAGTCTACGAATGTATTGTGCTTGGTATTATCGCGGCATATATCCCTTAACCAATCAAGATTCAATGCGATAAACCTATTCTCACTCCAACTAAACTAATGAATCAGTTTAGTCTACTAATGTCCACAGATGTCAGAGAGTCCTGGGCTTGTTCTCTTATTTTTCTAAGTTCTAGATTCCGTGTACACACTTTAAATCGCTAAGACCGTGGCCGGCTGTTTTCTGAGCTGTCCGGTTATTAATTCAATGCAGCAATTCAAGTTGTTTATTTATTATCTTCATTCTCTCTATAACCAGCCATAATACTACATGCTATTGAATTAAACAAAAGAAATGGGAAACAAAAAAAAACCACACTCAATAATTTAATAAAATGAAAAGTTAAACATACTATTTCAATATCTAATTCTACGTCATTTATAGATGAACAACGACTCGACTGTTAAAATAAATTTATAATTACAAGTTTATTTTTCTTTCTTTTCTCTCTCTCTCTCGCTCCCTCTCCCTCTCTCTCCATATTGTTTTGTATGGTTTTTTCCTATCTTCTTGAGTTATTTGTGTTTTAAAAATAATCATCATCGTTTGTTCATAAAAACACATTCATTTTTCTACATGCAATCTTTTTATCGTATCTATCGTATATGCATACATTTAATGCATCTTTAATATTCATTAATTAATTCATTTATTATTAATGAATATTTAAATACTTACTGTTGGATGCTGATGCGTATATTTTTTTTTTTTTTTGGCTTTGCATCTTAAATTTTTATTTCTTATAATCCCCATACGATTTGCATTAAAGAAAGTAAAATAGGGAAAGATTTGAATTAAATAAAGAAAAAGAAGGGGAAATTAATGCAAAATGAAGAAGAAATTTATTACTTTCTAAAAAGATTTTCAAAATTATGAAACATCATTTGAATTCATCCATCAGCTAACAATATACGAATTAAAGCATTCGATTACAAATCTGAGGGATAAAGATGCAAATTTCTGTAAAACACTTTTAAACGTTGCAACTGGGAAGCACTCTGGTCTCTGTCCCCAAAAGGGATGAACATGAACATCATAGGCAGATCGGGCAGTGCCTACACCTTATAACAAGCAGTAATCAATTAGCAAAAGTCCCTCGCCACTCACACCCAATACAATACGAAATTTAAATATTTCTTCGGGGACTTCCTCTCAGCAGATTTCTGGTAAAAACGTTGAGAGTGAATAAATTTACCATGAAATGTTTCTCAATAATCTGTCGTTTAGAATCGACTTCAAACTGTAGGTCCCGCCACCCATGTATAAAAAAATTTTGACGTTCACTGTATAAACACGACTGAGAAGTCGAGAAAGTACGGGGATGAACCACTTGTTTAACTTGAAGTTATTAATCTCTGCAGCTTAGATACTGACTTATGCGTTGAAATCTCTTAAAATGTAAATCCATTTGGGTTTATGATGCATATCATCATCATTATGGATTATGGATTTAATTGCCGCTAGAGTTTCTATGACACACATGACGTTCCCAAACCGGGTTACTACATTTTGTGCCTTTGGTTAAAAAGAAAACAAAAAAATTCATCCCACTGTTGTTCTTTCTCTCTTTCACATCGTATGAAGCATAAAGTGTAACAAAATATTTTAATGAATTTCGAGCAATAACAACAACACAAACAAAAAAAAAAAGAAACATCGAAATTGTGACAAATCTTACAATGTATTTATTATTCTACGTATGAATAGGCTAGGCTAGGCTAAGCAGGCAGGCAAGATGGCTGGCATTAAGGAGACAACAGTTTCTTTTAAAGCAAAACATAATCAAATTGAAATTGCTTTTAATAGCAAAATCTACATAGAAACGTAGTATGATTTGTATCTTAAGGTGTCTGTCTGTCTGTCTTGTTGTTGTTGTGGATTATTTTCTAGAGCAATTTTTATTTTTTTAAAACTTTCTCAATGATGATTTTATGTTATGAGAACAAGATACCAGGCTCGACTATGAATGCTATACATACTGCAAATTATGATTATGTTGGAGATAGTAGATGATGATGCAGAAATGTGAACATTTTATTCAAAAATTTTTTTTTCTAAATCTTGAACATACAAGTTTTTTTTTATTTCTTTTCTTCTTAGAATCAGTCGTTTAAAATTCCTATACTTGTTTTTATCTTTATTTTTGCTTAATTTATTTATTTTACAAGAGGATGTTAAAAGTTTAAAATAATTTCACAATTGGCTCTTTAGAGATGATACTTTATGATCTGCTGTTTTTATTTTGTATAACAGTGTGGCCATTGCACTAGTATTTTCTCAAAATGTCTGCAGTCGTAGTAAATCTATGAGTGTAAATAGCAAACATTTTTTTGTTTGTAGAAAGTAATTGTTTTTGTTTAGGGTTTATATGTTGCAAATATTAATTTGTTGAACTACTAGACTCTAAATTATAAGAGAAAGTGTCAAAATAATTCATATTCTGCTCAAAAGGATACAAAAAGTAATTTTTTAATCCATTTATAGGAGTAGTTTGAACTCTTTGGGGTCTACTGTTGTTGTAATGAGTAAATGCTTAGTTTTTAATTAAACAAGAGTTCTTTTTTTTACTACTTATTATTTACTACTACTTATTATTGTCTTCTATTGTCTTCTGTATACCACTGTTTGCAACTGTTCAACTTTGAGCATCAATGCTTGAAGTATGAAATGCTGTGTATTTGTTGCATTTGTTTTGGAGAAAAAAACATGTTTACAAAAGAATATTTTTTAGTTGTAATGATTTTCCACTTTATTTTTTATCAATTATTGACCAATAATTTAGATGTCATCAAGATCGTTGGCACAGAGTTGTTCCAATTATTTGCTATTCCAGTATTTCCATTAAAACGAGTCGAAGAACAGCCTGCAGATGGCATGGATGGATGTGGCTCTTGTTAAAGAGCCAATAATTTTTAAAAGCATTTCAGTTGATTTTTGGTGTCAGTAGCAATATTGATTAAAGCCTGATTTATGATGTTTTAACGCAGAATAATACAAGCGGCCCCTCTGGCTATAATAATTGACTCTGTCTTCTTGATCATATAAAAAACCATAATTAATGTATTTTTTAAATTATTTTTATGTTTTTTTATTATAATTTTTAACTTTAATTTCTTGTTTTTCTTTTCATTCCATTTTTTAGGGTCGTCACACAAAAACTGGTCAATTGGCTGCCATAAAGGTGATGGATGTCACCGAAGATGAAGAGGAGGAAATCAAATTAGAAATAAATGTTCTTAAGAAATACTCAAATCATCGTAATATTGCCACATATTATGGTGCATTTATTAAGAAATCACCGCCCGGCAAAGATGATCAACTGTGGCTGGTCATGGAGTATTGTGGTGCGGGTTCGGTGACAGATCTAGTTAAGTCAACAAAAGGACAAAGTCTCAAAGAGGAATGGATTGCCTATATCTGCCGCGAAATACTGCGCGGTTTGGCCTATTTGCATTCGAACAAAGTTATACATCGTGATATTAAAGGACAAAATGTTTTACTCACCGATAATGCCGAAGTTAAGCTTGTTGATTTCGGTGTGTCAGCACAATTGGATCGTACAATAGGACGAAGGAATACGTTCATTGGTACACCATACTGGATGGCACCAGAGGTTATAGCATGCGATGAGAATCCCGAAGCCACATATGATAATCGTTCCGATTTATGGTCGTTGGGTATAACAGCATTGGAAATGGCCGAATCACAGCCGCCACTGTGCGATTTACATCCAATGAGAGCACTATTTTTAATACCACGAAATTCACCGCCCCGTTTGAAATCTAATCGAAAATGGTCAAAGAAATTTCAAAGTTTTATAGACACGGTACTTGGTAAGTTTTTTTATTTTTATTTTAAAAATACCGTTATTTATTTCTCTTTTTCTTATTTATTTTCCATTCTAGTGAAAGATTATCATCAGAGGCCTTATACAGAACAGTTGCTAAAGCATGCCTTTATTAAGGATCAGCCTACAGATCGTCAAGTGCGTATACAGCTTAAGGATCATATCGATCGTTGTAAAAAACGTAAACAGGAGAAAGAACGTGAAGATTATCGTTATTCCGGTTCGGATAACGACGATGATGAGCCACAAATTGCTGGTGAACCCAGTTCAATTATACAAGCACCCGGTGATACTTTACGTCGCAATTTCCAACAAATCCAAGAGGGTCGTATTGCTGCCGAACAACAACAACAACAACAACAAATGGCTGCTGTTGCAGCTGCCCAAGCAGCCGCTGCACAGGCTCAACAACAGCAGCAACAGGCTGCACAGGCTCAACAGCCGCAGGCCAATCGTAATCAGAAACCACCATCGGTAAGTTGATATTGATTTACTATCTTATTGGGTGCAAGAGAAATAAGTAAATAATAATTGAATTCAAAGTAATCAAATGAATATCAAATATTCATTGCTTTTCGATCATTTGTTGCCATTTTGAAAACGATTCTAATAAACCTGTGTATCATAGAAGTCCTCATTACCATCGAATGAAACTGGCACAATCAATTTTCATAAGATTGACAATCTAACAATGTTTTTTAGTGAAAAATTTATTTATTTTTATTAGAAACTTTAGAAATATGATGTATGATGTGTCAGCCAGTCGTTCTGAAAATAATTTAATATTTCCTTTTTATTCTTTCACTTCACATTTAGCGTGATCAACGTCAACAGATTGAAGAACCTGGACCACCATCGCGTCCTGCATTACCACAACGTTTAATTGTCGTACCAGATCCTCCACATGCCAATCGACCATTGCCACCAACACCAAAAGCAACTGAACCAACTGCCCAAACTCCCCAACAACAGCAACGTAATTCACAAAATAATTTCAAACCATCGGTATGTATTTTTGTGTACTTTTCGCTCATTTAAATTCAAATTAAATAAAGAAAAACAAACGAAAATTATTTGTTATAAACTAAAACAACATTGTCATTGTAATGTGTTACCTTGTATGTATGTTTGCCCGCCCCAACCCCCTCTCGTTTTAATAATCTTACGCCTACTCATAAAACTCATTTGCGTTATATTGTACAGAAATAAATTAAATAAAAACAAAACAAAAACAAAAAATCAAAATAAAACAAAAACAGTGCCATGATAAAGTTTAAAACTTCCTTTGTAAACATGAAATCATTGTTATATTATTATTATTATTATTATTATTTTTTATATACCATAAATAAATTAATACATACATTATGTATAGTAAGTGATAATACAATGCTTTTGGAGAAGTATATAAATAGAATATAATGAAAACTGGATTTTTGTCTCTGATGTTGTTCGAATTTTTAAAAAATTTTATTTTTTTTTTCTTAATTATACATAGCATTATGCTGTATTATCACTTACTTTAATACTCAGTTCGGTAATAGGAATACATATCTTTATACTTTTTCGATGAAAATCAATTAATTAAAAAAAAAATAAAAAGAATTTATTATTTTAGCCGACACTGTAAACAATTATACATCCTCAGTCATTTTGTATATATAAAAAAAAATTTATTGTATTGCTCCACTACCCCTAAACCCTAGCATTTGTTATCTCTCTCTATATCATTAAAAATACTTGTAGTTAACATACATACCTACATTATTAAAAATTAAAAAAATAAAATATATTTTTATTTAGATTCATTATTGTTATTATTATATTTACTGTTATTATTATTCATTAAGTATGTATTTTCGATATTATTTTGAATATGTATTTACTCTTTAGTTGATTTTATTTGTAAAATATAATTTTGTTTTCTATTAATTTATTTTATTTTATTTTTTTCCATGTTAAAATCAATTAAATTATGATGTGTTCTTGTTGTTGTGGCCCCAATACCCTCGTAACTCCAAAAAAAAAAAAAAAAAAAAAAAAAAAACAATAATCAACATATTTAAATTTATTTATCAAACATTTACGTCATTCGTATTTAAAAATAAAACACAACATTCCTGTAAAACCACCACTGTCAACCAACCAACCAATCAACTCCTTCTACACTATTTCGTACAATTGAAATATCACAGTTACCACCCAGGAGACCTGAGGTATGTTATTATTTGTTTGTATTTTTTTTTTCTTTTTATTATGTTAGTTGAGTTAAGTTTTCTGTATTCCTTCCAAACTTCTTGTATATGTTTGTTGAAATCGTTTATCTATTTCTTTTATTCTACTTTCCTTAAGTTTGTATATTATCTATAAACATCGGGTCAGTATGTTACAATATGTATGTATATGGTAAAGGAAGATTAGCAATACTTTTAGTATTTTTTTCTTCTCTTTGCCTTTAAGTTATAATAAATACTTTGATATACCATATATGTACATACTTTCCCAGTTTTATATAATTTTTCTGTCGTATCATTATATTATTTTATTACCGATTATACTTTTGCTTGCTTAAAAGAAAGAAAGAAAAGAACAAAAAAATCACTTGTAATGTCTTTAACACCAATATACTACATACATACTTTCGTATATACATATATAACACAAATCACTGACACTTCAATACTTTCATAATTCACTTACTCTTTGCAAAGAAGCGCAACAAATACAAATAAAACATTCTGCTCACAACACTATTCTATTACTCACTTGGAGGTTTGTTTTTTTTTTTTTATTATTATTTTGTAACACTTTTTTTAAAGCTCAAGACAATTGTATTATATAAGAAAAACATGTGGGTTGTTTGATATGTGCAATTCATTTTTAGCAGACATTTGATATTCGTCATTTATTTATACAAACAAATTTTATTTGATAATTTAAAAAAAAAAATTAAAACAAAAATTATTGTCAGTTGCCTATGACTAACGTGCAGCTAACCAAAATTTCTTGTATATTCTAAAACCTAAAATCCTAAGTCTGGTATTTCTATGTATATTCCCTTAGCCTTATAATGTTGGTTAACAAACACTCCAACGTTAGGAGTTATCGATGTAGAACCTTAAAAGAATTTTAATTACTTTCTTAATTGCTCATTACAATCCTTCAAGCAGAATTACGATCTAGTTTCTCACACCACTTATGTCGTGTGTATTAATTTCGTTTTGTTCTGCCTGATCTGGGGTTTGAACCGTGGCTTCACGTCCAATAAGCCAACACACTACCTACTAGATTACGACGACTTTATCTTGAAATCATCTATTGACGGAAATTCGATGATTCTGGAAACTTTTTATGCAATACAGTCAAAGTCGATCTCTTGCTGAGATAATGTACCATTCAATTGACGGTAATGATTAGGGTCATTTTCGAAAAATACGGCTGATAACATGTCAAAACCATTATAAACACCAAACGGTGATTTTTTTTTTCGGATACTGTTGCAGACTCACTTCTAGCTGAACCCCGAGTGAGAAATAGACTTTATCGTTTGTTGCTCTAGTGTCCAACCACCATATTTACGTCGTTATTAATGATCAACCCGCTTTAACATAACTTAAGCTGTTAAACGATCCGTAAAACGATCATAAAAACTCCAAAAAAGTCGATGATACTCCAAATATATGTTATATAGCAGGAGATAGTCTTGCCAAACCAGCGGTTTTGAAATCACTGAATTGATGACACAATAAGCTTGTGGGAGTTGTTAAAATTGTTAAAACCAGTTGAAATATTCTAAAGTTCTGTCATGTTGTTTAACTGCATAACCTTTTAGCTAGGGAATGAGTGGAAGTCATATTAGAAGACGTAAAAATCTGGTGATGATTAGATAAGACTGTATGCGACTATCGAGTAGAACTGGAATTTTTAATAAAGACTAGGAAATTGGATTCATAAACTTCTCTTACCGCAAAAATCGTAAAAAGTTCTAAGTTAATGACTAAGTATTACAATTGGTTTACAATTATTATAAAGAAACATAAGTAAAGTAAAGAAATAACCTAAGTAGGCGCATTTAACGCGTGTATACGTCAGAAAAACAAAGTTTATTTGCTCTTTTGTTATATGTTAAATATAAATAACGTACTTATGTATATGTTTTTAAGCTTAAAAATGAATTGCCTTATCAAATAACACACGCTTACACCACACAAATCACACAGAAAAAAAAAAAACTTAAACAACTTTCAACGATATTTTGGAAAACTATACGAAAAACGAATTTTAAAATTATAACTTTTTGGCATGTACGTCAATAAATATTATTTTTTCCCTTCTCCCTTCTTAAGTTTTTCCTTATTCGTTCTGAAAAGAATGGCATTATCTGCAGTGTATTTTTATTCCTACTGCTTTTTCGTATGTATAAGTGTGCCTTCTGTGTGTATTTCCTGTATTAGTAGTTGTATTAGAGTGATCTTTCTATTAAACCCTTTATTGAATTTAATTAAATTGGCAAGTCTTAATGTAAAATATTGAATTAAATTAAAAAAAATTGATTAAAAACCATAAATTAACAAAATATTAATATTTTACTCTCTGTATATACTTATATTACTACCCTTTACTGTTTTTTTTTTTACTAAATTTTGTTAACCAGATATTATTTGCCATAATTACTAAAAGAAATATTCCAAAAATAATTAACAATGGCATTGTATTTAGAGAATAATTTAAAACGTATATTTGATCAAATTATCCTACAATAGTATTAAAGGATTTTATGTAAAATTTAACAATAATTTCATCATTTGATAGAGGTTGTATATAAGAAATTATGCTTTGATAGGATACTTGTTATAAATAGGCTTTTTAAAAAACTAATTTCTTTCTAACATACTTATTCAATATACATGTAGTTCGGAATGCGCTTAAGCATGTCGAATTTATTCTATTTCCATTATTTCAATGCTAGCTACAATTGTTTTTAGCTAGCTTTAATGAACTCTTTGTCTAATGTAATTTGAAAACTTTTCTATTGCTTCGTGGATTATCACTGTCTTGTTGAAATAATCTTATCCTTAATATTTATTTCATTAGAATTTGGCAAAAAGAAGTCGTTGTCAAATCACTATATTGTAAATTCAATGAGAACACAAATCAAAGGAATTTTAGTGAAGTGTATCGACTTGTCTCCATTCCATTTCGGGTTTCATTAAAACGGAAAAATCTTCGCTCGAGTTAAAAATTCATTTTAGCGCAACCATCTAGTTGTAGTTAAATTAAATTAAAGAATATTTGACTTAAAGCTTAGTATTCGACGTTGCATTAATTTTTGGCTATGATAGTAGGAAAGCACTTATTTGCATACAACACGGCTCAGTTGACTAATTATTAGTATTTGTTATACCTTCTCTTACAAACCAGAGTTAAACAATAAAGTAACTTAGAGGGAAATTGCATTTTTATTGCAAAAAAAAGGAAAACATAAAATTAAACTCTCCAAAGATATAGAAAAACAATTATTAAAAAAAAAACTCCATATTGAGAGATCCTGTATGCAAATCTTTCACTATAATACAATGCCATTGTAAAAAGCAAATATTTTATTTTTATTTTGAAAATTATTGTTAAAAAAAAGAAGTTTAAATTGAAAATCATTCAATTTTTCTTTATTTGTTACTGCTTTTGTGTAATTGTAATTGATTTTTAATACGTTCTAATTTTTCATACTAATTTTTATTCATTTAAACTAAATTTTAATCGAATTTTTGCTGCTGTTGCCTGCTTTCAAGTTAAAATTACTAAATATAAAAAAAATATGAATCTTCTAAACTAAAAAAAAAAAAAATAAAAAAAAAATAGAAAAGTTAATTTAATAAAAAATTTTGTAAAATTTTAAAAAATAATTTATTTTGTTGATAAACACTCTAATGCTACTTTTACTATTTTTACATTTTTAATGTAAACTTTTTTACTGAACCGAAAAAACAAATCAACTCGTTGCAATTGAAATTGGCGATCAATCAAATGTAAAAATCAAAAACAAAAAACAAAAAAAAACTACAAATTAAACCAACACCAACTTTAAAACTATGCCACCACTTTGACTTCCCACCAACAAACCAACCAATCAACCAAATCAACCAACCAACCAACTAAACAACCTAAATATATGCTACCAAATGAAACCAAATCCTCCAACAACATTTTATTTGATTTTGTTTTTTATTTTATTTTGAAACACTCATCTATCCAAACTGGTACTCGCTACCCACTTGCTAAAAAAAAAAACACACACGTATACAAATCACCTCCATGGCCTCCAATACGTATATATTTTGTTAATTCTTTTGTTGTTGTTATCACCACCAACACCATCTCACCATCATCATCACAAATCCAATTTATGAAAAATAAAACCATTCACAACAACTTCCCCATCATCATACACAAACAAAAAAAATATGTATTGAAAAAAAAAAACATTAGGATTTGGATATGATAGCAGCACAATTAAATGAATTGGGCGTCTCTCAACAGCCACAACCACAGACAGCATCATCCTCTTCAGGCGGCGGCGGCAGCAGTGCATCATCATTCGGCCAACAGGCTCAACCGGAGGCACCACCGCGTAGTAATCGCCAATCTGGACCACCATTACCAGCCTCAGTTTCTGGCAAACCGGCTGCTCCTTTACCCTCATCAGCGGCCAATAATCATCATGTGGCCGTTTCAAATCCACTCGATCCTTTGGATAGCAGCGATTCGGATAGTGAACCTGATGAGCCCAACGATCATAGACGTAATGATGGCACTCTATTGGCTAGTGATCCACCAAAACCACTGTAAGTAATGATGTTGTTTACATGGCATTTAAATTTTATTACAATTGAAAGTGTTATTATTATTATTTTTAGCAATATATAGTCTTGCAAGGTCAGTTATCGTGTATTGTATTGTCGTAAAAACGTTAGAAATGATGAACTTGAATCTTATTCTTGTTTCTTTAAAGGACAAAAAAAATTAAACATAATGCAATACCAGACTGTTATTATACTTTTAAAACCATTTCACAAATTCATGACAATACTATACATGATAGCAACTTTGTTGTGGTATAACTTAAAACTAAAATTGAAAGTAAAATATTATAAACATTCAATTAATCCATTGTAATATTTGTTAAACGTTATTTGTATGTATATCGTATTGTCATAATTCAAAATATTTAAATAACTTTTATTTTATGACAATACAATATGAATACAATTTTCCTTTTTTATTTATTCAGAATACATATAATAAATTTTGGTAACTCATTCATTCATTCTCTTTCGCTCTCTCTCTCTCTCTCTCTCTCTTCCATTCTTCTTCAAATACATTTTCTATTCTTATTTTTGTTTTCAAAAACTTTTTAATTTAATATTCATTTGGAATTTATTATCATTTGAACTTTTCACATATTGTTTGTAAACATTTTTTTTCTTTATTCTTTGATCATGGTTGTTATGTTGTTGTTATTGTTGATTTTATGTTGCTTTTTTGATTTTGTTAAAAACAATAGTCCTGAATTTTCATATAGGCCTGGCCTGGTGCCAGTTTCAGAGGACTCTACAACACCTATGACACATGGCAGCGGCGGACCACCAAATCGTCCCTTGCCACCCACACCCGACGACGATGATCAAGCTGGCGATCGTACACTGATTATGAAGAGGGTAAGTGATAAATTTCATTCACAATTTTCAAATTATAAAATAAAAACTTCTTATATTCTCATAAGAATTATTTGATTCTCGTATTGAAATTTTATTTGATGAGAGTACAATAATAGATCCCCCAAAAATATTTAAACAATGAAACATCTCTTTAGGTATTATTAAAAATTTTGAATATTAAGCAACCATTTTATATGAAAAAAAAAAAACAAAAAAGAAATTCTTGAATTTTTTATAATTTAGAATAAAAGAAAGAAAAAGAAATTGGTGATTTTTTATTATTTAAAATAGTAATAAATTTTGAGTTTTTTTTTTTTAATTGTGTTTTGTCTTTCTATTTTAATAAAACAAACAAACAAACAACAAACAATAAAAGTAGAAAAAGGTGTGGTTGATTTATTTAATTTTTATTAAATACAACAAACGTTTATAACAATTTAATTTATTTTTATAATTTCTTTTTTCCAAATTTTAACCTATTAAAAAAATAATCATAATAATAATAATAATTGTTTTACAAAAGTAACACATCTTAAGTTTTACAATTAAAACGTAACTATTGTAATCTACTGTAAAAATTGAAAAATGTTTTAATAGAGCCTTGCAAAAAAAAAAAACAACCTGTAAAAAAAGTTTAAGGTTTTTCTTCTTAAAAAATATATTTTTTTAAAATAGTACATAATAAATTATAGTCTTGAAATAAAACAAACTACAAATCTAATATTTAAAAAGTGGTTGCGGTTCTTTTGAATACATAATTATTTTTTCTTTATAAAAAAAAAAAATAATAATTTTTTATATTCCTTTTTGTTACATAGAATTTTTAGATTTTTTTTTAAATAGTTTTTCTTTTATTATTTTCATCATTTTTGCAAATATTTTTCGTGAATTTTTTTTTTTAATTTCATTTATATAGTTTCTGTTTTCATAAATGTTAAAAATATAATTATTTACATATTTAAACTTATTGCACTTTTTTGTTTAAATAATATCTATACAATCAATATATTTATTATTGCATTTTAAATATAATGCACTAAAATATATAAAAAAAAAAATTAAAATTAAATTCATATTCGTTTCTTTTTTTTGTATATATTCATTTAATAATATACAATACAATATTATTTAAAATATATAATCTTTACCATACATTCATCATATCTAAATTCTAAAATGATACCATTTTATAGAATGAAATTCATGAAAAATTTGCAAAACCAACCTATATAGAGTTGTAAGTTAATATCGTCTCTTCTTCTTTTATGAGTTATGACCCAATATTTCATTAAAATCCGTAGTTTAATTGTTTTCATATGGAAAAAGTAAAGAGATATCGTATTGATAATTGTATACAAGGAAAACATTTAAATTCTAAAGATAAACACTAACCATTACGTTTTTGGATAACAATTTATTAAGTTTTTATAAGACCATAATAAGCTGTCGATGCTCTAAGAGTTGCTAAATAAAATGGTGTAAACTCTTGCATATTTAATGTTTTTATTCAACACCTTGCAAATTTTATTTTCAATCGTATGTATTCACAATTTGACATAAATTTTATTAATTTGTTGTCAGAAAAACCATTGTCAGGTCAATGTCAGACTCTAAAGCTGAATTCACCCATTGTTTCGGAACAAAATTTTTCTTCTGAAATAATTTTAGTTTTTTGAGAGTTTGTTCTGAAACGATTCACTCACTTTGAACAATTGTTCCGGAAAAATAAGGCTACCATATGAAATATGTTTGTAAACGACGTGTTAGTTTAGCAGCACAGTATCATTCTATCTTTTAATATTTTTTAATTATTTTTTAATATTAATGAACAGAACAAAAATTTTGTTCCGAAACCATGGGTGAATCCAGCTTAACATTCATTTATCTAGACTTCGTTGACATTGTCAGAAATTGTGAAATCAATTTTTATTGCCAGACATGCGAAATGTTTTTCTCTGACAATTGTTTTCACATACATTTTAAAGACGTAAAAATATAAAGTGGCGAAAAAGCATGAAAGGAAATACAGAAATACAGTCAAAATCACATTATAAAGTTCCAGTGCTCCACAATCTCTTCTATTTCTATTTATCTTCACAAAACAAATGCCAAATACTTTGAGGTTGATAATGTCTGGCAGCAATTGGGATAATTTTTGCAGACAATTGTTAATCAAGCAATTGTCTGTCATGTAAGTCTAGTGAACATGGGTTTATTGTGTTAGATAAATTCAAAAGGCTTACGTTCGGTAACTTTGAGGACAGATATTGGTTATTATATGATTTTTTTTGGTATGTTGCCGAAAAAAAGTATATAAAAATATCATTTTTAGCAGTTTTGCCTGACTTTTTTACTCGCCCTCCTTAGAAGCATTTAGTTTTAAACTCTATTACAGTTTCTTTGCTTCATTTTTGACAATACAATTAAAAATTTTAATTATTTTTAACCGACTTTACCTATCTTTTACATCCACATTCACTTGAATTTGTATACAACTATCCTTACTACAATTATCTCTTTAACTTTTTCAATACTTCTCTCCCATTTTCTTGCATAAACAATTATCTTGTTTTTTTCCGAATTTAACTAAAAAAAATAATCAATCAATTATATTCCTTTCCCTATTTGAATTTTTATAAAAAAAACAAAATAAAAATTCTAAAAAAAAACGAAAAAAAAAACTTTAAATTCGAACAACAAATTATAGAAACTTGAAAGCCAAAATCGTTTACAAAAATCGGCCTCAACGTCTTGTGCCAATCGTCCCAAAGATAAGATACGTGATGAGGCCCTTTTAAGGGAGTGGGATATAGAGAAATTCTTTCCCAAGTGTGTGGCAAGTGGAGGCGGCAATAGCAGTGGTAGTGGTGGAGGTGGTGAAACCGTAATGCCCAGTGGCGTGGCTAGTCTTTCAAGAGGCTTAAGTAACTCGAATAGTAGTACTTTGAAAGCCGATTCTAAATTACAGAGATGTAGTATGGCTGAAATGTCTACGAGACAACAACACCAACAGCAACAGACACCAAAAGGTTTTCAACCATTGAAACAAACCAAAGAGCAACAACAGCAACAGCGTGCTTCCATTATTGGATCTAATCTAAATAATAATAACAATAATAATTATAACAACAACAAGCCAACAAATAATCATAATAGTAGTAAGTCGTCCTCCACATCAACATCCTCTTCCTCAACTGCGTCTTCCTCGTCCTCATCATCAAC
Organism: Sarcophaga bullata; assembly: GCA_005959815.1. Classification (NCBI taxonomy): domain Eukaryota; kingdom Metazoa; phylum Arthropoda; class Insecta; order Diptera; family Sarcophagidae; genus Sarcophaga; species Sarcophaga bullata. The sequence continues at coordinate 22,439 of QOCX01001004.1, forward strand.
TACTTCGCCAAAATGTAATAATAATAATGCTACTACCACTAGCAATAGTAATAGTAATAACAATAATAATAGTGTCTTAACGAAAAGTGCCAATCCTACACATAAACGTCAGGAGTCTGACTCAAAATTGCCACAAAACTTTATACGCGGTTTCCGTCGCGAAAATTCGGATTTCTTTCCTCTTACAAAGAGACATTCAGCCGTGCTGGTTAATACTAGTCTATTGCAACAGCAGCAGCAACAGCAACAGTCTTCCATGACATCAGCACAAAAGTCTCAACAGCCTTTTGGATCAGCCTCACAAAGAGCAAGTGCCATGATGATACAACGGAGTAGTATTTTTAAAAATGATAGTGCAGCCAATAAGGCAACAAAAGATTTTGCCAATAATAAGTCAAACGCCACCACCTCCACTGCAACAACAGGCACAACTGGAACAGGAACAGGAACAGGTGCTGCACCGACAAAGACTAGCTGGACTAGTAATTTGACTGGTAAAAATTTAGATTTTCTACGTCCACGTCGTGAAAAGACTGAATCTGTCATTGTTTTACGCAATTCGGCCATCAGACAACAAATGTTTGCTCAGCAATTAGTGCAACAACAACAACAACAGCAGCAGGTAAAACATTGCTTCTTCTATTGTAATTCTANAAAAAAAAAAAAAAAAAAAAAAAAAAAAAAAAAAAAAAAAAAAAAAAAAAAAAAAATCAAACAGAAACTAAAAATCAGTTTCTTTAACTGTCATAGTTATAAAACATAGTCAACATAAGTATTATAGTACTTTTTGTCTATCTCTCTCACTCTCTCTCTCTCTCTCTCTCTCGCTCTTTCACTCTGATCAACCTAAGTCCATAGCGTGTCCTATTTCCATTATTTTCACATTGTAATCCATAACCTTTTCTAATATCTCAAATAATTTTCTAAAGTCCTTTTCTCATAGACTTTTAAATTCTCTATATACATACATACATACATATATGTATCAATGTATGTGGTTTCTTTTATAAAATAACATTAAATTTGCAAATCCATTCAACTTTTCAATCACAAGAAACATCCTTGAACAATCCTTTTATTTTTTGTGTGTGTACTGTTATCCTGAATATATTAAACAAACCAAACCAAAAGAAAAAAAATACCAAACCACCAGAATAAATTGTTTCCGTTTTATATTTACAATCTTCATTTAATACTACCATCGTACGCTACTCTACAAACATTCATTCATCTGATAAAGCTACTAAAACTACTATACTTAACAAACTTAATTCGCTTTCCTTGCATCTCCTATAGTAAGGCCAGATATTAACAACTACAACAAACATTTGGTGCATTCTACATTGAAATCATATTTTAAACCACAATAAAATAAACGTAAAATATTTTAACAAAAGAAAAGAAAAAAACTCATTAAATAAATTTGCTTAAAACTAATTATTAAAATTGATTGGTTTTTTCATATCGCAGACAGTGTAATAGAAGGTGTAGAGAGTGAAGTAAGCAAACGTTTGTTTTTTTTTAAATTTTTAATTTCGACTAGTTTTTCTGTGTTAACAAGTTAATATTGTTGCCTTCACAAATCTACTAATTGGAAATAAATTTTAATTGTTTTTTTTTATACGGTTTTAGAAAATTTGAACTGAAGTTTCGTTACTCACATTTCTATTCAAACTAATTTGAGTTACCTTCTTTGTAATTTATTTAAAGAATAAATCTAGAACTATGATCCTTAAAAAAATTTGTTAAAATCAAACAATTTTACTTTGTTACTCATAAGAATGTAGCTTCAACATGTGTTAGAATCGAAAGGTGTAAATTGAAGCACATGAAATACAAGGTCGCGAAGCATTATAAAAAGAAAAATAGATGTTTCGCTTTTATTACACTGTCGTCGATGTTAATAAATTTAAACGCTTGAATTGTAAACAAAAGTAACGCCATAGATATTTATAAATATTTAATAACTGCTTACACCAATAATAAATGTAAATAATATTGACAATGTATTCATTAAAAATCATTAAATGTTAATATATTGTATATAGAAATTTTTTTGTTATTGTTATTGCTATATTTTAAAAAGATTAACACATCTAACCATCCACCACCAGCACCTCCAATCACAAATCATTGTTACTTTTTTTTTTGGCTTTTTACTATTGCTAACTGTAAATAGAATTTTGTTAATAATATTTAATTAAGAACCTTGCATATAACCAAAACCAAAACCAAAAAAAAAATCACCAATTATTTTGAATTATTATTTGTTGTTTCGTTATGAGAAAAGCACGTTGCATTCACAAAATTTATAAATTGTAAATAATAATGTACGTTATATATGTATATTATATTATGTGTGTGTGTTTTAGTTTTAAAGTTTAAATTTTATTTATTGCCTTTTTAAAAGCATGCTTTCTTTTTAATGTTTTATTAAATTTTATTTTATTTTATTTGTATATTTAAAAGCATTATTTTTCGATATTCATATTCCTTTCTTAGTTATATTGTCTCTTACCTGTTTTGTCTATTTTTATTTAAAATTTTTTTTTTTAATAATTTTTATTTGAAAAAAAAAGAACTCTGCCATTTAGTAACTTATAACATAAAAACAATCCTCTTTGTATAACAGTTATTTATAGTGTACTTTTATTTCAACTATTAAGTTTACATTTACCAAAAATGCACTTTTATAATAGTATTACTAAAAAATATTTCCTTGTCTATTAAATAATGAATGCCAGCCCAATTAGGATTCATATTTCAAACTGTTGCTTCTAGGGTTAGATTATAATTAAGTATGCGTTATTGTAAGTTAAATATAAATTAAAATTTATAATAAGTATATTATTTTTTAATAATTTTTATTTTTTTTAACCAAGGGATTTAAGTGAAACTAAAGGAACAAGTTATAGTATACGATATCCAAACAATTGCATACAATTTAAAAACTATTTTCATACAATGTTCTCCTATTCTTTTTCTAAAAATTACAATGTTTCAGTATAACAAACTAGTCTCTATTACCGCTCATTGTTGAATTCTTAGTTTAGGACACCAAAACGATGCAGTTATTATAGCATATCTTAAAAAACATTATTAAACTAATAAGACTAAGCAAAAGTTTAATATTTAATCTTTCAATGTTTAATTATTATTTATTTGTATATTTTAAGATCTAATATAATATGCATTATAAAGGATATTAACCTATTATATATGTATTAAAAAGAAGGCATATTTAAAAAGTTCCATAGTAATATAGCTGATACTACCTAAACATAATTCATTGATTACCTTACTTTACTATTTCAATTAGAATTGAGGTTAAAGGGCGTACCTATTGCTTTAGGATATTATAGTTACTATACTTCGAATAATATGATGTTGGCTCTTTCATTGTTTACTGTTCCGGTTTGGGAACGACGTACGGATAAGAAGTCATATCTTTCCTTTGTGAATAAATTTCAAAGACCTTATCTGCCTTGTATATTTTCTTTCAATACAATACTTTTTTAAAATGCCTTTATCTTTCATAATAAACCTAATCGATAAGTTATGCATAATCTATCTAAACATACATAATTGGTTATTTCAACCCTTCAGATAGGATTACAACCTAGTTTCTCACACTACCTATGTTGGTGTGTATTAATTTTATACATGAGTGGCGGACTTGCAGTTTAAAGTCGTCTCCGAACGACAGATTTTTTAAGAATCCTTTCATGGTAATTTTATTTACAATCTGTTTAAACGTGGGAAATATTAGAGGAACTGTACGAATTTTGAAATAGTCACGTATTACAGTTCCGATTATGGCCATAGGATGTAATTCATTTTCTATATTCACGTGACTGTATTCAGTCATAGCTTATGTGAGAGTTAAACAAGACTAGTTGAAACAAGTAGTTTGGACTCCATTGGAGTTTTTAAAAAGCATCTTTACCAACCTAGTGCCAAACTCGAATAAAAGTGATAAATTAGCTCAACGTAATATTGATTGTTTTTCTTTTAAGAAGAATAAAGAGGATAGGGAATCATTTCATAAAATAGTAAGTTTTCTAACTGAATTTTGCTGACTTGTTCCAAAATAATATCTCACTATTAAAAAGAAAGTCTCTTTATTTTAAAATTGAGTTGAATAGGCAACAAATATAAACGTCAAGGTAAACATAGTTCTTGAAATATCTTACACGTCAATTTTTTATGTATCGAATAAAGTGTAACCCAAATTTGAAATTTAAACAAGAAAAAAGCTGAATTGTTTAGTCTTCTAAAACACAAATAGGCCTGACCGATATTAACACAGAAAGGGGTAGTAGGATAACCAAAGAATTAAAAAGTTTAGTCCTATAAAATGCAATAGAAGACCTCAACGACTAAACACAGAGATTTTAAATCAGAAAATTATCTGAAACTCAATGATTTTAAAGGGTTAGTGTATTTTGATCTAGATATTGTGTAACTTAAATAAAAAAAATTATTTTGTTATTGATAGTTGCCCGCTACATATCCATTCCATTAGCTATTACAGCCTATGACCAATGCTAATTCTATTTATTTCTATTAAATACTAGGGTTAGTTATTGTTTATTTGTTATTTTACAAAATCTTATTCTATAGATTTTTAATTATTATTTATTTTTAATTTTTATATAAAGTTTAAACTATTCTCACCATATCATTTATGTATATGTATGTGCTTTTGCTCTATTCTGTTCTACCACATATGTTTTTAAAGCTTTATTCAATAACTAGAGTCCTCATCTACTACCTACGCCTTTCCCAAATATACAATATTGTTTTAAAGCTTTTTTTTCTATTTTATTCTTATTACGGACAAAATAAAACGCAATTTTATAAAAGAGTGGTTTGGTAAAAGTAATTAAAAATTCTTGAAAAAACACTTCGAAAACTGATTTACATTTTTGTACGTAGAATTACTAAAGGAACAATGTTTTATAATATCTGCTGTAATTTTTTTATTTTTTATTATGAAATTCATTCTTTTTATTCTTAAATTTTTTAATTGTTTAAATTGTAAATAAGCTTTAAAACAATTTGTATAATTACAACAAATATTAAGTATAATAGATTAGATACTTAAAATGATGGTATATGTATACTTAAATGAAGTCAATCTTGTATATTTGCGGTAAACAATTTATTTTTATGTTTCGTAGTATCTAAGTAAGTAATATGATTATAGCTAGAGTAAGAAAACTATTGTGTTTTATAAGTTTGTGTTTTCATTTCAAATTTTTCGCTCATAAGGTTATAGGATTCATTTTATAAAATCATTTTTTGGAACAAGTTGTCTGTCCCCTTTTCTATGTTTAAAACTAAAGACTATCATCGGCATTCATATTGAGACAAAATATAGGTATTTATTACCGCTGTTAAAAAAGGTTTTTTTTTTTCTATACAAAATCAAACTGGTATTGTAATATAAAATTCATATACAATCGTAATTATTAATTTATTCAAACATTTAAAGGTTGAAACTAAATTTGAGTCAATTTTACGGCGAGTACACTTTCTAAGATTGTTATAGGAAATATGAAGACAATCTGTTGGTTTTTAGGAGCTATATGGAATGGTGCAGACTGTTGTTAAAAGGTCCACATGTTTTTTCCTAAGCTTTTATGTTCCAAAGTAACAATCCAAAATTTAAATGAATAAATCATGGTAGATTTTATAACTTACTTTACACTCTATTTAATGAAAGCGAATGATGAGAATTCTATGGCAATTACCGGTTCCAATAAACTTCTTGAGAGGTCATATTTGGCCACTACATATTATACCGGACGTTTGTGATCTTTTTATCCACAAGGAACATTACCAACTAAGCAGATATATTCGTTGACTTTGAGCTGCCAAGGTTTGCGTATTGAGAAAGGAACGGACAAGCATTTTAAATAAAGTTTTACTACACAGCGCTCGAAAATACTGAGAAATCCATATTCTAAACGAAACCGTCATATATAAAATTGAGGAACAATGCGCTGCACATACGAAAGTCGAAATGGCGAGCATCTGCGTTTTCTCTCAAGGAACTAGCCTTAATACAACATTAATTTAATTTGTTTTCTAATCATTTGTTAACGTATTGCTAAATCATAAAATTTTTGTAATCACAAACTAATAAATGTTCAAGCTCCCACTTAATAAGCAATCAATATAATATCTTCGCTCTTTTCTGTGAATGGATATTAAATTTTGCATTCTATGCTTTGTAATGTTTCAAATACCTACCTCACCCATGTAAATTGCTGTAGACTAGCATAATTTAAGTTGTCAAACAGGACTTACCCATTTAAATCTTCCAGTATTTCCTATCTAAAATGAAAACTCCACATGTGTACTTTTTTAATTAGTAATTTAAATATATTTGCCATAAACTCACTCACAAGTACTGACTAGTTTACCACACAACACCGTGAATTGTATTTGAAAATATTAATTAGGAAAAATGATTTTAATTTAAAGATGTTCACCTTACGCTCGATAACATGTTTTGTTATAATCAGTTCTCATTTTAGAGAAGAAAAAAATTTATAAATCCTTTACTAAACTTTAATAACCTTCAAATAATTTTGAAAATCTTGTTCTTATTACACAATAACACTTTTATTGCAATTTCCAGTTTGAATTTGTACTGAAAAAAATGATTGTCTTTAACCATTTAAACATAAAATGTTTTTGTCCCGCATATTCACTATTAATTAAAAATAAAAAAATTGAAAATAATGAAATTCCCCAGTAATAATATACATACATATCCCCAGTTGGAAATATATTTTGTTTTTTTTTTTTATTAATTGACAAAGCAAGTTTTATATTTCATTACTTTCTTTCTCTATATCCAATATTTTTTTTTTCTTTTTTACTTGTTTCGTTTAACTATAGAATCGCAATACAGAAAATTTGGGGACACCTGGTACACGTACGAGCAGTGTTTTACCCGATTTGCTTAGTCAAGCCTCACCAGCTACACCACCCAGACATGACAAATCATCCAGTGAGGAGGTAAGTGATAAAAATCTATTTCAAAATATTTATTTTTCTTCTTTTATTATTATTATTTTCGAAAACTTTTTTTAAAATTTTATTTATATTGTATTTAGTTCAGTGTATATTTAGTTTGATTGAGTATAAATAATACACAATAAAAATTCTATAAAATGTATGATTTTCTTTTAAAAATATTTTGTTTAGTAGTATGTTTTAATTTTAATTTAATTGCTTTTATTTTTGTTAAGTTTTTTTTTCTTTTTGTTTCGTTGTTTTTCTATATTGTTTTGTTTTAATTATATAAACTGTCGTCTTTTGTCAACCAAATACAATTCGTTTATACGACGACCATTAATAAATTCTTTTAGTCTAATAAAACAAATTAATAAATATTTCTGAAAATTTATTAATTAGAACACTGACCAGCAGCAACACACACAGTTTCTTTTAAAATAGATCTTTCAAACATTTTTTTTAAGTAAATAAACATAAAAATTACACCATTTCCTCCCCTTCCCATGGAAGAGAATTTTTTCCAAACAAATAACAATTGAACTCAAAAATATTGTTTGAATTTTAAATTTTTATTGCAAGGTTCAATAAACCTTTAACATATTTCCCAGTTATAACTTGTTTTAAGCTCTGACTTTCGATTCTTACCTTCACACATAATTGTCTCTTAGTATTTTTCTTTTAAAATACAAATGAAAGGAATAATAGCTTATTAAGGCATAAGTTGAATCACACTATTCATAGTATTTATAAGGTCAGTACTCCAATTCATCTGTTTCAAATAAACTATTCGGTAGTGGTAACTTGCAGCCAACCACAGATGCATGAATTAGCTTTCTCTGCTCATTTGGCGTACTAGCGTACTGCTGAACAGTAAAATTGTTTTATATTTTATAGATCTTCATTAGAATTACCTTAAGTTCAGTCTTTTAAATATTCGGTCATGCAACGATCGACTTTTTTGCTCTAAAATATCATTTGAAAAACAATTTTTAATACCCATAATTGGTAATTCATCACCTATGATTTTCAAATTATACACGGAAATGGTGTAATTTTATATTTTATTAAAATTTGATTTATGGACTCAAAGCTAAAATATTAAATGTCTATAAACATTAAAAGTGATAATAATAATTAAAAAATAAATAAAAAAAATAAAATTAAATTAATTTTTATGACTGTGTGTGTGTGCGTGTGTGTAACGCGTACTGTGTTGTTTCGTTTCGATGATCATTTAATTTAGTCAACTTTGTTTTGTTGGTTTTTTCTTTAAAATTCATTCAGTAAATCACTAAATCAATCATCATTTTAAATAATCATAATAAATTAGTATCTCTATACATACATAAATATTTTTTTTCTGCTTTAGTTTTGTGTTCTTGTTTTTTGTGTTTTTTTTATTATTATACTAATAAAATTAAATAATAATAAATTAATTATAAGATATATGTGACACTGTGTGTGTGTGTGTGTAATTTATATAAATTAAAAATTTGAAATATCTTCACAACACGAAAAACACTCACCACCAATAATAATATCAGCCGTACAATGAGTTCCTTCTATACATTTGTAACTAATTCTTAATATTATATTGTTTTTATCATGGCAAAATGTGATGGGTATATACATATAATAATGTAAAGGATATATGGTTTTAAATTTTTCTAGGAAAAAACAATGTTTAAGGTTTTAGTTTTGTATGCTTGATATACTGAAAAGTAATTATTTATCAATAAACATGCTTGTAGCAGACGTAATTTATTTTGTAGAGAGCGTTATTAGGTTTTTAAGTTGATATCATGCTTCGCGGAACTAGTATGATACTCGTTAGCCGCTACGTATAACCCACGTAAGCATATTCTTCTAGCATTCTCGTTTATATTGTTATTCATACAGTATAACATTGGTGATCTCGTTAATACTGACAATATACAATATTATATCTGTCTAGCTCTATATAGTATATAAAGCTTCCAGTTTATTCGAATTTAAACCTTCTCATACACATTTGCATGTATAAAATATAGGTTTTGTCGTTGTAGATTTAGATCAATCAGATGTCCAGCAAGGTATTTTGCTGGCTCAAATCTACAATCTTGCTTAAATCGGCAATCTTGCCTGAATCGACAATCTTGTCCTGCTACTTCTGCTTGATTTGATCACTTTTCTTGAATCAAATCTCTATCAATACAATATACTTGCTTTACAGGTCTCTTTGCGAACATATGGTTTCAATTTGTTTTAATCATAGAAAAAAGAAGAAGTTATTTTTAAAACCATGTTTTTTTTTCATTAAGCATTTTACCATTTACTGACTCTCCATCCTAGCTTTCATGGTTTAAAACCAACACCATTTCACTAGGGTGACACCTACAGAAATCATACTGGTGGGGGCTAGTAGAATTATTTATCATAATTTGAAGTGCTGAAGGTGTCTTTATCTTACCTTTCATAGATTTGCTGTTGTGTTAATAATTTTCCAAAATTTCTGTAATATACCAGTATTGTTTTAAAATTCAAAATGATTATTGCACTCTAGCAAGTGCTGAGAAGTCAAGCCTAACTGAAGGCTCAACTGAGAATAATACTCTAGTATTATTTAATATTAAATAATAATACAAATGATTCTAAACCACTTTTTATAGCAAGATTAACATTTAACAAGATATATTCAACATTTTCTTGAGAACTTACTATCTATAAGTCGTTCAACAGGTGACAAGTTAGCAAAGAGAAAGAAAATCGATTAAACCGTTACGATTTGGAATGGGGGTGTCATTAATTTAACATTTGAAACAAAATTGAAGCACAGTGCACGTGCTGTTTACAAACGAAATATGAAAAGCTCAAGAGATGGGATACTTTATAAAGTAGAGTTTGATTGTATATGAGTACACAATTTAGAATTTTTTTTTTTTTCATTGTTTTTTAATTTCCAACTTTCTGTGTAATTCTGTAGGATTTGTTTAAGTTGTTTTAATTTTTGTCTTAAATCAATATAATTTCTTAGTAGTTCGTTTTTAGTCGATCAGGTATATTTAATTTAGTTTCTCATTATTTTAAATGAATTTTGCTTGATTTGTTCCCTATTTTATGTTTAATATATATATTATTATTTTTTCTGTTTGTAATTTATAATATTATAAATAAATTCTATATATATACTACAACAATATATATATATATATATATACATATATATATACATATACTATATAAATAAAAATCAAATCATTCCATTGTGCTTTGTCTTTCCGCGACGTTTTGTGTTTTCTATGTGTGAGCTGATGGCCACTACGATTTAAATGAATATATTGTATATTTAGGCAAAATTACCAAATCAAATAATAGTAAGTAATCAATCAATCAATCAATCAATCAATCAATCAAATCTCAATCTCAATCATTTCAAATTAATTACCAAAAAAAAAAAAAAAATCATTTCTCAAAAAAATTAAAAAAAAAAAATTTATTTTGTAAAATATAAAATCAAAAATTCATTGTTTATATATTAAAATTTATATTTAATTTAAAATTTGCTCATTGCAACAATTATTATTAGTAATACAGAGTGTGTACAAATATTGTATAAATCATTATCATATTATTTGTATATTGTTTCATTTCGTTTTTCACAAACATTTTCTGTCTGTCTCTCTTATTTCTGCCAATACATACATGTACTATATATGTTACCATAGAGTGTTGTTATATGTTCTTTTATGTGAAAAAAGAAAAAAAACAAGTAATTATTATATTTTAAATTGGTGGCTTTTACAACAAAGTAAGCAATCATAATCAATTGTATTGTCCAAAAACTTTTCAAAATAGTTGCGAAATAGTTGAAAGAAAAGTAACTAAGTAAAGTTTTCAATTACAGCCATGCGATATGATAGCAGACTTTGTATGTATATTGCAAATATTTAAAAATATATTCTACTATACTTTTTTTTTTTTTAGATACTGTGTATGTGTGTAATAATATTTTCTACCACTTTTCTGTTGTAATCCAAATTTTTTTTTGTTTACTTTATTATTTTTTGTTTTTTTTTGTTTCGAATAATAATTTATTCTACATAAAAATAATTCCTCATTTGTTCTCTCACTATATCAGTGTAAAAAAAATATGAAATTTCAGTATTTCTCAAATTTCATCTTAATTTTAATTTTTTTTTATCAGTTTTTAAGCACCTCTTTTTTTTGTTTTTGTTTTTTTTTTTTTTTGACTAACTTGTCAGTGTAAATTTGGAAAAAATCTTATTTTTTTTATTTTCTTCGTAAATAATGTTGTGTGTGTTTTTAGACATAGTATATGTGTATGTGTGTGTTTGTCTAGGCTATGCTAAATATTGTAAATTTTCTTAGCAATACAAGAATACAACCTAACCTAATTTTATTGTATTTTTAATAATTTATTTGTAGATTTTAGGTATTTTCAGGAATTTCTTGAACAGTTCTTTTAGTTTTAAATTAAGTTTTAATACCCATTATTAATAAAATTTAATTTTAATTGCAGATCAGCAATTTGACTTATTATATACATATACACATACATATATGTATACTCCTAAATATAAATTGTATATATTCTCCAACAATTTCCCTTTAAATAGTACATTTTACCACTAAGGCAAATCGGGGGAAATGCATAAGCATGATTGTGAAGTTCTTTGTGAATTCTTCCATTCCGTTATAATAACACTATTCTCCGACGATGGGACATTTGACTGTCCATCCATCCAAGGAGGTCGTATAGACATACTCAGGCCACATAGGGCCCATTGTGATCTTAATAATTTTACTTGTTCACACTTAATCCTAGATATCAATCAGTTTTTATAACACTATACTCTAACGAATGTTAGAACCATCCGACCTTAGTGACAGAAGGTGGAATGGACATACTCAGGACACCTAGGATTATCATTGTGATCTTAATACTTTTTTCATATTTTTAACAATCGTAGAGGCGAAGAATGGAAAGTGCTTGTACTTAAATTCAAAACCAATAATAAGCTTCGACAAAACTTGGTACATACTTCAACTGATAGTTTAAATCGTTGATCAATATAATCTACTCGATTCTTTCGGCCATTTCTTACATATTTGTAAAACCATTCTAACTGACTAATGATGCTTTTACGCGATTACTAGCTTGTTCTTAAAAAAATCTTAATAAAAGTTTTGTTGTTGTTTTTAGTTCAGCTTTTATAACCTTTACTGTCAATTACAATTACATGACAGCTCAGTTTTGCTTTTACTATAAAGTAACACTGATCTTAACCTTAGAATCATTTGTAAAGATTCCATTGCCATAGTGTTCCCTTCCTTGGAGACATGTAGGGAAAAAGGAAACACATAAGCAACTAGAGATGAAGGATGTATTGATTAATAGGACAATGAATATAAAACTGTCATATAATATAATAACAAAAGAATAGTACAAGTATAGTTAATAGTATAGAAATGCAGTCTGTTGGATGTAGGGGTTTGCAGTGACATACAGAAAGAGGATAATATTTTAAACTTGAGTCAGAATAGGATGAATCCAAACTACTGAACAATAGATCTTAGAGCATCAACTTTCATAGGACAATATTTACAAATACATATTTTAAATATTTGTATAAGAATATATAAATTTATTATCAATAGCGTAATTGTTTATTAAAATAAATACAATTTAATTTAAATTAAAAAAACACTAACAAATTCTGTAGCTTTCAACAATACATATTAACAAATAGAAGCTCAATTCTTGCACCATAGTGCTGCAAACACACTCGTACAGACATTACACAAAAAGACAGAAAAAACAAACACAATAACATTTATTCTAAGATACAACAAAAAGTATGTAAAGAATAATTAATTAAATAAAAATTACAACTAAAAAGTATATACATTTAAACACTTTGTGGCACCCACATTTTTATGGACAATTACAAGCAATGAAAAACAAGATAATTTCACTTTCTTCTTTATCTTTCAAAGTTTATGCAAAATTTTTTCAATTTATTGGAAACCTTAATGTCAGAAAAAAAAATAATTCTTCTAATCTTCTTCTAATCTATAAGCTTGAAATTTTTTAAGATTTCCAATTATTATAAGGAAAGTAAAGTAAAATTATCTTCTTTATTTTGTATCATGAGATAGTTTTTGTTTTAATTTAATATTTTTTTTTTTGGAAAACTAAATTATTTTTCTCACAAATATATATATTTCATGGCGTCTGGGAAAGACTAATCACATTAAATTTATTTTTTTTTTATTTATGTTTTTATTATTAATAAAACCATTAATTCATTCAAAATCTTATTCAAATTTGTCTTATAGTGTGTATTTACAAAAGATTAATTAATTGAAAAACAAATGAAATAATAATAAAACTAATCATTTATACCCCAATATTCATTTTCTCTTTAAAATAAGATTTATAATCTGTAGTTCATTTATCGATTTTTGGATTTTGGGCATGCTCCTTCCTCTACTACTTATATTGTAATATAGTCTTATTTATATACGTATGTACTTCGAAACCTCTAGACGTACATATCTGAAATCATATGCATAATTTTAATTATAATGAAATAATATTTTTAAAATGATTTTACTTAGAAAATAATTGTTCTTTTTTTTTAATATTGAATCGAATAAGTAATGAAAATGTTTAATTCAACTTCATCCATCACCCTGTATTTGAACATTTTTTTGTTAATGCTTCACTATTTTTTTTTTCAATATCTGTAAACCTAAATAATTGACTTAAGCATTGCCATTGGAC
>QOCX01001004.1:36277-55711 GCA_005959815.1 Sarcophaga bullata
TAAACTATAATTTTTTTTTAATTAATTAATTAATTTTTCATCTTAAATGCACTTAAAACTTTACTAATTATTTTATTTCTACATTCTTTCTGTCTCTTTCCTTTTGTTTTTTTTTTTTTTTTTTTTGTTTTTTTGTTTTTATTGTTTTCGATCGCGTCTCCTCCCTACTATTGTATGAAAATTGATTGAAAATGTATGTATTCAGTATCAAGCGGCCATCAACTCATCAGTGCATTCCACACCCTCGAAATCGTTTATTGCTGGTGTTACGAACAATTCGCCACAATCGACAATTTCGTTGAATTCGTCGTCGTCAAGACAGAATAGCCCAAAGAATTCAATATCGAAGACCCGTTCGTCTAGTAGTATTACTAATCTTTTACATAAATCTGCTTCTTCCTCTTCCAATACATCATCGGCTGCTTTGCCTGTGCCACCGCATGCTCTACAACAGAAACAACGCAGTTTTCTTACATTCGGTTTTGGTGCTGGCGGTTCGGGACCCTCGAGGCGTGAATCACATGTTAATGTTAATGTTACGCCCACATCGCATGAAGCCTCCAGTGATACGCCCGAGATACGCAAATATAAGAAACGTTTCAATTCAGAAATCTTATGTGCTGCTCTGTGGGGTGTTAATCTATTAATCGGTACCGAAAATGGTTTAATGCTCTTGGATCGTTCAGGTCAAGGAAAGGTATGCATAGTGCATGTTGTTTTTAATTCTGAATCTCCATTATCTTTCATTATCTAAAACAAACGTTTTTGTATTTTGTATGTTTCTAGGTTTATCAATTAATATCACGTCGTCGCTTCCAGCAAATGGAAGTCTTAGAAGGACAAAATATTTTAGTTACCATATCGGGTAAAAAGAATCGTGTACGTGTTTATTACTTATCCTGGTTGAAATCGAAAATCTTAAGAACAGATGGTCTGTCAGATGTAAGTTTTTTTTTTGTTAAAAGGTTTAATGTGACGTATTTTGTTTACGTTTTTACGTCTTTCTGTTTAATTTGTAGCAAGTTGAACGTCGCAATGGTTGGATAAATGTGGGTGATCTACAAGGTGCTGTACATTTTAAAATTGTTAAATATGAAAGGATTAAGTTCCTAGTGATTGCATTAAAAGACTCAATAGAAATTTATGCCTGGGCTCCCAAACCATATCATAAGTTTATGGCATTTAAGGTAAATGGTGGTTAATTTAAATTTTTTTTTCTTTCAAAAATTTTAAATTTTGTTTTGTTTTGTAATTGTTGTTTTCTAATCTAGAATTTCGGTGAATTGGACCATCGTCCGCTGTTAGTTGATCTAACCATTGAAGACCAATCTAGACTGAAGGTTATTTATGGATCTGCTGAAGGTTTCCACGCCGTCGACTTGGATTCAGCTGAAGTATACGATATTTATCTTCCTAAGCATGTACGTTTGTATGTTTAGTTTATATGTTTACCAATACAATAACAATATTTTTTAACATTTCATATAATACAGACTCAGGGTGCAATCATTCCTCATTGTATTGTGGCTCTTCCAAACTCAAATGGTATGCAGTTATTATTATGCTACGACAATGAAGGTGTTTATGTGAATACAGTGGGTCGTGTATCTAAAAATATTGTGCTACAGGTAAAGTAAACCCAAATGATAAGAGATTTTTGTTTGTTTCTTGCATTTATTTTAAATCAAAAATTAAGTGGAATACTGCATAACGCCTTTGTAACTTTTATTCGCAAAGACACAGAAGGAAATTTTACTCGCTTTGTGGTGTTTTGTCAATACCACAATGGAACTTATTTTTATTTAAACAATCCATTAATTTTTTTTTATTAATTACAGTGGGGAGAGATGCCAACATCTGTAGCTTATATTGGAACTGGACAAATTATGGGTTGGGGCAATAAAGCAATAGAGGTAAATTATTTTTTTAAATTTCTCTTTTATTTCTGTGAAAATCTTAAAATATTTTCACTCTCTCTCTCTCTCTCTCTCTCTCTCTTGCTGTTTATAGATTCGTTCTGTTGAAACAGGCCATTTGGATGGTGTGTTCATGCATAAAAAGGCACAACGTTTGAAATTCTTATGTGAACGCAATGATAAGGTATTCTTCAGCAGTGCCAAAGGTGCTTCATCGTGTCAAATCTACTTCATGACTCTCAATAAACCGGGTATGGCGAACTGGTAACAAATATGGTCCATAGATCAAACTATGAAAAAACAACAACAATAACAGTAAATTTTATATAAATCATGTCGCGAGCAGCAAAAGGACGAAGAGCAGAGCAGTAATAACTAAATTGAACTGAATTTTAAACGAGCTATTCAAATTTATTTTCACAAAATAGAAGAAAAGAAAAGAAAAACAAACTAAAGGAAGAATAAAAATTACTGCTTCATAAATCTATGGATCAAGAAAAAAAGATAGAAAAAAAGAGAGAAGGAGAGAAAGAGAAAAAAGCAATGCATGCGTAAATCTTTTTTCTTTTTTTATACATAAACGTGTAACAGAAACAAAAACAATTTATAACAATGATTTACAACGTTTTAAATCATTTAATTATTTTATATCAATTATTATAATTTTTTTTTTTAACTAAAAAAAAAGAAAATTAAATCGCTTAGTTTAAGGTCAAAGATATTTGGAATATATTTGAATTCAAATTTATATTCGAACATATAAAACTGAAAAGAAATGGAAAAACATATGAAATGAAAGAGATAAACTGTATTTAACAAAAAGAAGAAATATGAAGAAAAATATATAAGAATTTGCAATATATACTTAAAAAAATTAAAAAAAGAAGAAAATTAATATAAAGAGAAAAAAACCAGTTCATTTCGTTATAAAAAAAAAAGAAAAAAAAACCAAGATTTTTTTTTGAAAATTCCGTAAACAAAGTATCTATTATACCCCGAATTACAACCAGGTTTATAAAACTATAAAAACAATTTAATAGTAATAAAAAAACAGAAACAAAAACAAACACAAAAAAAAAACAAAAAAATGGTGTATTAATTAGTTTATAAATATGCAATAAACAAACGAAGCAAAAAAAAAATTAAATAAAAACAAAAATAAAAAAAACATTTTTATAAAACACTCAATTACACAAATTTCAAACGCAATTAAAAACAAATAGTTCTATTATAAAATACTACTGATAATTGATGAAAATTATAAAGAAGAATGAAACAACATTAAAATCATTTTTACATGCAGAATTTCATTTTTTTTCTTCTACATGACCAAGTAAATTTGTGACAAGTTTCATCTACATGTGTGCATACATAGATAGATACTTGAGGTAAATATTATTATATTGATTATTACGATTGCTATTAGACTTTCTAAACTCGTAAAAGTTTTACTGGAAAATAGATGCTTTTTTTGAAACGTTTCAAAACCTCCTGAATATGCTTTTCAGACAAGTTTAACAAATGTTTTGTATCACCTGCACGGTACTTTGTTAACCTCATCCAATGTTATTTTGCTGTCAGTTGAAAAAGTCTACCTAATTCTCTGTTTACGCAATAGGTACGTTCCCAAAAATATCGCGAAAAAGTAAAGTTAGATAAAAAATATTAAAAAAAAATTCTTTTTAGAGTTTACATAAGAATTTATTTCGTGTTTTTACATTTTTATTTATTAAATCAAATAAAATGCTTCGAAAAATCTCACCCTATTTTTTCTATAAGATTTAGGAAAATGTCATAAAATATTGGCAATCGTTTTAAAACA
Source organism: Sarcophaga bullata (assembly GCA_005959815.1). Taxonomy (NCBI): domain Eukaryota; kingdom Metazoa; phylum Arthropoda; class Insecta; order Diptera; family Sarcophagidae; genus Sarcophaga; species Sarcophaga bullata. The sequence goes on from QOCX01001004.1 coordinate 40,016, forward strand.
TTTGTGAAAAAAATCTTTTTCACGAGGAAATCAAATTCGTGTAAAATGAGAATTAGGTGTACAATCAAAAATGAATTCTATAATGTCAGAGAGAGAGAGAGAGAGAGAGAGAGAGAGATAGAATAATCGAATGTGCATACAATAGTTTGGTTTGATATATTAATTTATACATTCCATTCGTACCCGCTACAAACGTTCAACGTTCCCACGATAATCGGATCTACGTTCCGGAACGACCCGAATACATTTCGGCCAAGTATTGTCAGATCATTGGAAGCTGTGTCTGTGTTTGCAAGATGAACAAACTTGCCGGCTCACACTACTGTTATTCACTGCCGGACCAAATCAAAGCAATTCGCCATACCCAATTGGCAGGTTAAGATTTCACTCCTTCTCAACATTTTTTTTTTGCTTGGGTATTCTGTAAGTTTTCTCTGACAGGCTTCAATTAATTTTGTCATGCTACGAAATTTAAATTGGTTTCTTATCGCATTCTGTTTAACAAAATCAAATCAGTTGTAATTGTTATCGATTTTTTTTTGTATATACATTATCTAACAAAACATGTTCAACAATTATCGGTTTGAGTTCGAGTTTTATTTATCGTTCTTATAGATGTGTCTGTTAATAAAACTATCGATCTTATTAAAAGAGATTCAGTTCTGTAGCGGTTTGAAAATAGTTGAGAATGTTAACCTTATGGTAACTGTTTGATTATGAATAAAATTGAGGTATTTCTCCTTATAAGTACTGTGTGGCGAAAAAATTGTTAAACTTTTGACCTTATTTAGTAATTTTAATATATTTTTCTATAATAAATTGCCTTTTATTTCGTATTGATATTGAACAAAATTTTCTTTAATGTTTTTGATGAATGTTTAATGAAGTCAATCCATAGAATACTTAGGTCAGAAATTGCAATTGATAAATAAAAAGTCTTTCAAAACTATTATTTCATTATGAATGAACAGAAATGAAATGAACTGCTTCATATAGCAATATAGCAAAGGAAATAATAGTCAAGCCTTCAAGTATTTACAGTTAGTATGAAAACATATCGTTCGATGAAATTTTTTTTAATCAAATAATTCAACTCATTCCAATCCAATGCAATCAATATGTATGTATATTTAAAGAGAAGATTTTAACAATAAAAAGCTTTTAATTGAAAAATGAAAAATTCATTAAACATAATCGTACCAATAAATAAATGTTCATGGAAATTGTATAGAGAAAAATTAGAAATGCTTCAATTCACTTTTTCAAATAAATATTTGTGAGAAACAAAAACAAAACAAAAACAAAACATGCGCTCACTGCTTAATTTAAGACATAAAAATGAAGAAAATCACTCATACGATTTAAAAAAAAAAGTATTTTTAAACTTTCAATTCTATTCTATAATAATTTATGTTGTGTGCGTTTATTTTGTGTATGTGTTTTTTTTTTTTTAATTAAAACAGGAGAAATCTTTTTTATTTATACTAAAGACTAAAGTTTAATTTTGTGAAAAGTTTTAATTTTTTTTTTAATATTTTGTTTGTCTCATCATTTATTTTTATGTATTTTTTTTTAATAACAATTATAAATAAAATTATAAATAATTACAATATTTTTCACCTTTAATAACATCTCTTGTAAACAAAACATATGGTATATAGTTAAAAACAAAAAAAAAAAGAAGCATTTAATCTTATAAATTTGTTTTGCATTATACAAGAATTAAAAAAAAATAATAAATAAAAATAAAACATTTAAAATATAAAACATGAATGTTTAGCTAAAATAATAAACCACTCGTTAGTTAATAAGTATTTCCTTTCATTTTAAGATTTCTGTTGTTTAAAACACAATTATTAAAAACAATTTCAAAATTTTTGTTAATTGAAAATGAGTAAAAAAAAAAAATTAAAAATTTAGTTATAAATTTCTATCGTATCGTATCGTATTGTATTGTATTGTATTTAATTGTAACAACTAATTTTTCTATCATTTGTGTTTTAAACTTTACTTATATTTTGGAATTTTTAACTATAAATGTATAATTATTTCTTTTAAAACTTTTTTAACTTATAAAAAAAATCTATATAAAAAGCCATTTGTATAAACTTAAGTGATAAATATTTACAAAAAAAATCACAATTTTTGTTCATTTATATAAAAAAAAAAATAAAAACAAAAACAAAAAAAATTAAAAAACATTCATAAATTAATAAAAAAAAACAAAATCATTTAAGCATATAAAATTAAACATATGCAATGTATGTAATTGCAAATAAAAAATAAAAAAAAAGTTATGATAATAAAATGATGACGTAAAAAATCAGTAAATACTTTTAATATTAAGACACAGCCACTCTACACAACTACCCATCCTTTTCTTTTGAAAGAAAACCCCATCAATCATTAAAAATTTATAAAAAAAAAAAAATAAAACACAATATATAAAAACAAGAAATCAACATACATTTATATAAATCAAATGAAATGAAATGAAATAAAAAAATAAATAAAATTTATATATAAAACAATTAAATTAAATAATTATAATAATAATATAAATAAAAGGGAAATGAAAAACAAAAACAATATAAGAAGTATTGAATTAAATTTTGAAGTAAATAGAAATACATTTAATATATTATATACCTAAAAATAATAAAGGAAATTTTTTTTAAAAAATTAATATTTTGATTTTAACTCTGTAATCTAAATGCTAAATGTTAGGTTAGATTCGATTCAGTATATAATAAAAAAAACTGCGGTATGTTCAAGGGCTTTGCGATGTTGAAGTAACTATATTGCAAATGAAACAAGCAAGAAAGGACCCATCAAAATGCGTAAACTTGACAGAGGGGTCTGTTAGGTCCTACGACCTAGTCGTTCAAGAATCAAATTAAAGAAACTTTTGGCCACATTACAATGGGCCAGATTCAACTGTTCTAGGAAACAATGGATACTGAAACTGGGTTAGGAACCTTTTAGGACCTTGGTAGGTTTTCTAACTGGGCATTGTAAACTGGGCGCAAGGACATACTCGTGGAACAGAGCTTTTTATTCTATAGGGTGTGAGGAAAAGTAGCGAGGCTGTACCCTGGTGTACAAAAGTCTAAGAGAGATTCATTGGTCTGTCCTTAGTTGGCCACTTCTTCATACCTTTATTTACTCCCTGTCTCACTTTTATCACTTCTCACTTTTTATCACTTCAATTGTTTTCTTCTGTTTCTCTTCTTGATTGAATCGGATCCATGTCCTTGATTTGAATCTAAACATTGCCGAAAGCCTTAGGTTTTTAGGACTCCATGATCTTGAAGTCTTTTGACTTACACACGTCTATAGTAATCTCTTATTTTATGTACTTTATAGAAAAGCTTCCAACAGCAGCATAGTTGTTCCAGCAACTAAAACAAAAGCATTCCCAAAATCTTTGTTTATAATCGTTAAACCTCTTAAATTCAATTTTAAAGCTGACAGAGCCATGATATACTATACCTCAAAGGCAGAATCACATGACAATTTAGAATATTTTTATTGTAAAAAAATATTTTTATTCATCTCTGTTAGAAAATTAATTCAAATAACTTTTTTCAATATAATTAGTAAAATATAAAACTATGAACACTGTTTGATTATTTATTTTTACAGCAAATGTGTAAAATTAGTAAGATTAACTGCTACAAGATTAGTTTAAATAAATAAATTAAAAAAATACGTTTTTATTGAGATTTCAATTCTTCCTTTTTACGTTGTAATTGACATTTCTGGTAAATTAAATCACTATGATCTGTAGACCAGGCCAAATACATGTAAGTGGTCAATAAAACTGCCAGCAGTAGACGATCCAGTGTCATAAGATTTATGGCCCAAAATATGACAGTGAAACCGACAAAAGAAGGATGACGCACATGATTAAATAAATGTCTCAATTCAAATGACTTATAGGCGAAAGGTTGGGCATATGATTTCATATCATAGTATGCCTGCTTGATACCTAATATTTCAGGTAAATCCATAATCATACTGCCACCACAAATAACAGTCCAGGCCAGTACGTGAACTAAAACAAATGACCACCATAGCCATTTATTACTGTCAACATCCACTTGCCACAGAATAATGGAGGAGGCGGTTAACCAGTTCTTCATTAAGTACTAAAATTAAAATAAGAAAAGAATTATTTTTCAATAAAGTATTTGTTGTATTAGATTGTTTGTTCTTTTTACGCACATGTAAACAAAGCGATGATGTCAGACTATAAATAGCCCGTTCGGCAGAGGCCAAACCAATAGTTTGCATAAGATTTTTAACCAAGGACGATTTCATAAAACTGTGTTGGAATATAAACAGGATTAGATATAGAGTATTAAATACCATCGGGCCATAGGCGGTTTCCAAACGCGATTTATTGTCCAGCAAATTAAAGACCCAGGTATAGATTTTTGAAGTTCTACGCGGCGCCGACAGAAAATGCACCAAATGGGTTAGTACATACAGAGTGTACACAAAGGAGGACATGGCCACTAACAGCACCACATATTGCTTAATGGCTGCCATTTTAATTATTTGCGTTAAATTATTATTCTATTAGTGTTTTTATTTAAAATAATTTTGATGCAACAGCGGTGATTGTTGTTGCTTTTAATAGAAAAATAATATACAGTTGCCAGACTAGAAGTTTGAGAAATTCTTACTGTTGTAAAATTATTACCTCAATGAAATTTTAAATAACATTTTACACTCCTTTTTAAACTTTTTAAACTCTATAAATTTACCTCAAAACAAGGCCATTCTATTTTTTATTTAATATTTATGCTAAACCGGTTTAAAACAAAATTGTTTCATATCGAAATTGTTCCCATTAGTTTTTCAGAATATCACCCAATGAAAATTTATATGGTATGGTTACATTGGATACTGTTGAGAATTCATGATGTTAGTTTAAGGTGAATGTTTTTTATAAGAAGAAGCATTTGTTATATTTATTTTCAATAAAAGGCGGTGCATTGCTATTCGACATGCAATTGTGTAGTTTTTGTTTGAAAAATAGTGAAAAAGTGCAAAATATTAATGAAAATAATATTAATTGTAGAAATAGTGTTATAAAAATTCAAAACTTATTAAATATATTTCAAGATGACATTGTTCAGGTCAGTATAACTTTGGAAACTAAAATGCCTATTTGAAATTATTGTTGGACTTGTTTTCTTCTCTAGTCTCTTGTAGGGAACAATAAATTGTCATTTATATGCCCCCAGTGTTTGAAACAATTAAAAAAATGTTACGAGTTTGTGCAACAATTAAAAGATTCTCAATTAAAATTGCAAAAGGGCAAAGAAATCACGACAGAGCATGATTATTTTGGCGTTCCAAGTGAAGAACAAATTGGAAATGAAACAGTATCCGTTGAAAATGTAACGGTAAAGAGAGAAGATCCAAAGCTGATTGACATTAATATTAAATACAAACCAATTTTACCGATGCCACCGGATAAAGTATTTGATGTTAAGGAAACCAGTACATCTTTAAGTGGTGGAAAGTCTCGTCTTTATAAATGCTTAAAATGCGAAGAGTTGTTCAAAGCCTTTAAGGCTCTTAAGACTCATGAAAAATCGTATTGTAAATATACTGCCTATGAAGAATTTCAAGCATGTAAATACTGTCATAAATGTTATGCCAAAGAAGGCTTGTTAAAGGAACATATTTCCCTAAAACATTCTCAGGGAGAATATTTGTGTTGTTTGTGTGAAAATAAATCCTTTGCAGGCAAAGGCTACTTAGCCCGGCATATTGAAAAAATGCATCAGCATAAAAGTTTACAATATTATTGTGGTCAATGTCAGCAATTACAATCTTTGGTTTAGAAGAAGTCCAACAACATTTCATACAACATCATCCTGCATTAGAAGAGAAATCAACATTAACTAATGAACCTGGCCATAATGCACTAAATGATGAAGACATGGATTTAGAGATGCATGAAGAATTTCATTTCTTGATGAGTTCTTATTGGCTCACACTAATGAAAATTCATTTCAATTTTCTGAATGTTGGGAAGCTCTAGATCTACATTTACCCGATATGTTGCATGGGACAACGACCAGTCTGGGCAACGTTCAAACAGAATTTACAGAAGCATTTCCTTGTCCTAAATGTTTCGAACAATTTAAAAATCCTCAGCCTCTACTCAAGCACTTAGCTGAAATCCACAATATGCCAGTCTTAGTTTGTCGCTCTTGCCATCAGTCATTTGCTTCACTTCAGAATTTCAAGAAGCACAAACTGGAAAAGTGCCAGAAGAGTTTTGACACAAACTCTCTCAAATTGGAGTGTCCGTACTGCAGTAAAACTTTTGCTAATACTCTGAGTTTGAAACAACATCTGCGTATAGTTCATTCCCAGTTGAATCGCCACATATGCCAGTTGTGTGATAAACAGTTTTCCACTTTGGACCATTTAAAGAAACATGTTTTAAGTCAACATCAAAATGAACGCAAACATAATTGCACGATATGTAATAAATACTTTACGCAGTTGTGTCATTTGAAGCAGCATATGAAAATCCATACAACTGGAAAAACTATAGAGTGTGCGCAATGTTCGCTTAAGTTTTGGCGTAAAATTGACTTGCAACGACATGAACAAAAGAAACATTGAGCAGTATTATAAGGTAAGATGTATATAATATAGATATAATTCAAGTCCTATTCCATTTTAAAATATGTAAGGTTAGTGATGGTACTTTTTCTTGAAATGCTTACAACTCTGTTAACTCTGTTACTATTTGGAAAATTGTGTGACTTTTCACTTCACAAGAACAAAACCCATTTTTCCAAAGGAAAAAGTTTCAATTACGCTGTTAATGTAACAATATTTTATTTAAATTCACTTAACTAATTAAAATACATTTCAAGTTAATATTAGCCATCCATTCTGCTCTCTGGACTGAATGAAAGTGATTTGAAATATCATTTGGTTTCTATATTAATTTAATTCAGTTTATAAATCACGTTTGGCTATTACATTTGTGTAAAATACTTTGAAAATCTTTAGCTTTTTAACTTTTTTGAGAAAGTTGTAGAGTACTTTTCGATTTATTTCTTCAAAAACTTTGCTAAACACTTACAAATTCTTCTGGCGGCATCTTGCAGTTTTGCCTTATCATGAAATGCTATTGATAATCTAAAACAATTACTAGCTTCTCCGGCTTTAGCAGCAAATCTGGAACCAGGTATAAAGAATATTTTTTCTTCATCCATGCATACCTTTAAAAATTTTGAAGCATCACAATCATTCGGCAGAGTAACCCAAATAAAATATCCTCCTCTTGGCGCTAAAGAACTACACCCCTTAGGTAATTCTTTGTCTAAAACCTCACTTGTTGCCAACATACGTTCTTTATAAGCATCATACATACGTTGTATGTGTTCCTGGCCCAAATTCAATTCAAATAGACTTGCCACAATGCCAGAGGTATAGTTATTCAAGCAACCGCCACTATTTGCTAAACCACTGGATAATATTGTTTAGAAAAATAAATTATATAATTTAATTATTAATTGACCGTATAATTTATTTACCAACCTTGCATCTATTAAAGTTTTTATTCTCTTTGGCATTTCCAGCCATCCCAATCTAACACCAGGTCCCAATATCTTTTGAAAAACTTCCATTAGATACTACATTGCCTTTATAGTCTTTATCTTCTCTATTATCATAAGCAAATAATCTTTGGGGTGCTTTACTATCTTTATAATACAAAATATTATAAACGTCATCACAGGTTATTAGGAAATCATATTTTCGTGCTAATTTGATTAAACTTTCGCACACTTCTTTGGAGAATAATATTCCCGTAGGATTATGGTATGTGGGTATGGTATAATACATGGCCCAAAATTCTTTATTTTTTGATTTGAATTGCTTCTCTTGTACTAATTTCTCCAACATTTCCAAATCAACGCCATCCTCATTTAGCTTAACCGGTATTATGTTGAGCGTATAGAATTGCTTAATGGTATCTAAGGCAATCATATACGTTACTTCGTCCACGAATATATAACCTTCAAAATCAATTAGAGTAGAAAGAATAACATGAAGTCCTTGGGTAGCACCACTGGTTATGAAAAGATCTTCACTAAATAAAGAAAATAAAAATTAATTAAAACAGTTTTTAAAGGTTAAATATTTCATGCAATTATCACATACGTTTTCATTTCACTGTCGTACATCTTTGTAAAATACTTGGCAATTGCTGATCTAGCTTCATAAGTTCCACTAGTGGGTCCATATTGAAATAGCAGTGATGAGTTCGATTCCTTTTCTATTTTCTGTAATTCATAAAGCTAATTACCAACTCCATTAGGCAATACATCCGGCGGTTTATTAAAACTTACCAAACGGTGCTCTGTTGCCTTTATGAATATATCACTGCAATGTTGTAATAAATCTGTTACCTGGTGCTCCAACACCTAAATTTAAAATTTTCGATTCGTAAACATTCCAGTCACTGCCATCAAAGAGATGTTTCAGTTTACGCTCCTCATTTGTTAGAGACATTTTACTTTGTATTATTTAATTTAAGTTCTTAAGGTCATGGGGAAATCTAAGCAACTGAATAAACAGTTTTAAGCAATAACTGTTTATATTGATGTGGAATTTTTAACCCTGTGACTTCAACACAACTGAAGAGGCTTCTTTTTGTAATCAGGTGAACGAACAATTGAAGATTGTGTATTTAACAAAATTGTTTATAATGATAACAATACTTAGACACATATAAGTGTGATTATGTTGTTAGACTTAGATAGTCACTATTCATTATGTAGTTTTATTTTCTGAATGAATTGCTATTTTTCTGTTTTTCCCACATACATTCATATATAAACTATAATTTTTTATTTAAAGATTTGTTTGGGGGATCGTGTTTAATCGTGATCGTATTCCACTGAGCATTATAAAGATAAGATCTTCCCTACATATAAATATTTATGTAAAACTGATAAATCTTCGAGTGTATACTTTAATTATTCTAAATAATTAATTCCTGTACTAGTGTATGCTACCATTTTATATTGAATGTTGATTATATCATATTCAGATGTTAATTAACAATAATTTATACTCGGTGTACAACGCATTTGAAGTCATTTGTAACATACACGTTTAAATAACGTAGTGCATAACAAAAAATTATAAAAATATGGACAAATTTTCTAAATAAGACCACGTCTTCACGCATTAGCCATAATAGGCGGTGACCATTATAGTACTTATTCTGTTTTCGTGCCTTTAAGAACCATTGGTATCTCCTCTTATTATTTTCATTGCTTTGCTAAGCTGATTATTAATCATGAACTAGCTTGACAAGCCGGTTCATCTGTCGTTATCTGCCCTCTGTGGGCTTTTGTATATTGGATGAGGTGAGGGACTTGTTGGTAGACTACTCCTTATTCTCAAGAGAAACTGCCTCAGCTTTCTATGATGTTACAGTAAACAGAGTGAAGGGGTTAAAAATCTACTATGTATTGAATTTTTTCGCCTTCTGAAGGGTTTGAAGTAGACTACACGACTACGCTACGCGACACCAGATTCAAGTAATGGCCAGTAATCATCACGCACACCACTCATGGCTTCCTTAAATACCGTTCAGTGTAGAACAACTCTTATGATTACCGAGCCATAGTTCTAAATACTCTCTACCATACGACATCATTCTAATCGCAAATTTAACAGGTTGAGATGGATACTGACTATCCGGTACCTGGTGCATAGCGTATATACGTCTTGAAAACTGACTAAGAATTTTAATATCTGTATAATATACTCCCCTACCTTTAAATGATTTGTCTAGTTTTGAAATGTGTTCAACAGCGTGGGATCACGAATCTGAATAGAGCCTGAAATCTCGACCTTCCAGTATATCTGTATAAGATACAGATCCACCACCATGCAATACACAGCTTCAAGAAGCACATTCTATACATCCTTTTCGTTACCATGTCGTTTAAAAACATCAGAAGAGCATTGGCATTGTCTGTATCTACGTTAAATTTGTTATAACTTTTTGGAAACATTTCGATGATGTTCTACGGTATAGGGTGTTTGTTTCCCGGTTCTGCTATTGCACGTAACCCTCTATACGCCTAAATGACTACTTTCTGGTAATTCTACAAAAAAATTCTTGTAGTCTGGTAACATTTTTTCCTTTTTTTTTGTTATTAAAACGATTGTGAATGACGAAAAAATCAGTGTAAAAATTAAGAATCATCAAAAATAATTATTTTTATTCATAATGTCTGCTCATGACAATTCCAATAACAACACTCAAGCTGCCAATAAGGATGTGCTCAATAAACAGCCACAAGTGGCACACAATGTTTTACTTGACTCTCCCGTTAGAGGACCAACATTATCAACCAGTACCTCCAGTTTTGAAGCACTGGATCCCCATGATCCCAATTTAACAAAATTGGCCAATAAAATGTTTTGCAAGACGGAAGAGTATATTACAAATGAATTGCAAGCACCTTTGGATGATTATCAACTATTGGAGAACATGAATCGGGCTACTATAGCTAAATACTCTGATATGAGACAGATATCAGAAAACCTAAGCAAATCAACAGCAGAATTAAGTCAAAAGTTTCAGGCACTCGTAAGTAGCTTTAGGAATTCTTTAAAACACACTTAACCAGAGCTCCCTCATTATGCAGAAACCATTAATGCAACAAATCGACGAGATTTCCGATACAGTAGATAAACTGGAAGCTGCCGCCTATAAACTGGATGCCTATTCTATAGCGTTGGAAAACCGGGTTAAATCCGTGTTACAGCGTAAAACCAATATGTGAAGTCCAGGAAAAGATATTAAAAAAGCAAAATGCGTGTTTGTTTTAAGTTATTAATCTTTATTTAGCCTAATATTAGTTTAAACAATATAGCCACGATATTTAAAAATATCAAAGGAACTGTAAGCAGAAGAAAAATAAAATAAAAAATTTTATTATTACTGGTGTCAAGTTATGACAATATTTAACGAAACTTACTTTTGGCCACTGTGCGTATGGATCTAATTAAATTGAGTATTTGGCCTTTAGCTGTAGGTTGACCAAAGTCTTGATTCATCTGCTGGCGACCCCAACCAACTTGAAATAAAAACAAAATTTAATCAGTGTTGTGAACAATTGGCAGAGTGTGACGTGTACTCACTTTTGGCCAGGAAACGTTCTTCGTGCAGAACACAAACGGCATTTAAACACAGAAGGGAAAGCTTCATTAAAGTCCATAGAGTGAACATTTTGTAAAGTTTAAATGCTTAAAAAAATTGGGGGAAATCAAACAAAAATTGAGACAACCAATTACAATGATGACGTTTATTTCGAAGATAGATGACAGTGGGCAAGACAAACAGCTGTTTATTGTTATTTCTTTCAGACATTCACAATGCGTCTAAATTTCAGTGTTGTATGTTCGTTTTTACAATGCAACACTGCTTTTAGGGTCCGTAGGAATTTAATGGTGGGCTTATGAATAATAAACAAAGCCTAAAGCCCCATATTCAAATATTTTGCTTATTTGATAATTTGAACTTGCAATTCTTTTCGAATTACAATGCCATCAAATGGTAATTACGAAGACCTACAGTCACTCAAGGCGATTGCTGTTAGTCATTCTGAACTTATGGCTATTTGAATAAAGATTTTCAGTATTGTAAACAAGTTTAGTTTATAACGGTTTAATTGAATTTGATTTTATAAAAGTTAAACAACTTTGCGTCTTGGATTTGTATTACATTGCGAACCTATGTAGATGTGGAAGGTTTCGGACAAGGATGTAGACCTTCGTCTGCCAGGATTAGTATATAAAATGTACCACTACGTGGTACTGGTTGCTGACCTAAGAATGCGCCCTTGTCTACTAAGTTATCAAACAGTTCAGATATGTATGAACGCTTTTCATCTTCGGTAGGATTGATAGCTTCATCGGGATCTTTAGGCTGCAAAAAAAAATTCTTTTTTAATAAAATCTCTATCAAATGAAATTTCAAACAAGCTTACTAATAATTTCTTTAAACCTAATAAAGGTCCATGAAAATCCTTAGGTATCTTATTAAACGGTTCTGAACGAAATATATTTATGCAGGCTTCTTGATTATTGAAAAAATGTTTCATAAAACGATTTCGTAATTTTCTTTCATCGGCAGTACTTTTTGATTGTTTCAATTTTTTCAACCATTCTGTTAGAATGTATTTTTCACGAAAATCATAAACAAATAGATACGCTTCAATTTTCTGTAACAGTTCATTAAATTCAGCATCTAATCTTTCAATTTCTTTATTCTCTTCAGGCATGATTAGAATTTAGTTTATAACGTATGTATTTATCTTTTATTTTTAATAACTAATAGAATTTTTAAAACGTAATGATTTTTGTTTAAAAGAAATTTAAAAAAAAATTTTTTTTAATACGTTCTGAATGATAGAATTTATAGAAAAATATAATTGGTCGGTCTGTGTTGTCAGAAATTTATGGTTGTCGAATTGAAATTTTTCTAAAATAAAATATCAAGAACAAGGCGAATTCATTCTATTCATTCTATGAATTCGCCGTGATCAAAAATTTACTTGAATGTTGCCAACGGCAATATTTTTTTTCTATGGTAACAGGCAATATTTGAAAGTTAATATTTAATTAAATAGGCTCACCTTAAAACTTAACTTAACTTAACTTAACGACTTAAAAAAGTCGGCTTATGACACAAAGAGGTCAAAATAGGTTTCACTTGCGATAAAAAAAATGTTTGGGTATAATGGGTATAATGTTAAATGTATTCCTTGTCCATGTTATAATCGGTGGTATGTCTATGTTGCTTATCATGAATAGACTTAGACCCATTCCTGCAAATTTATTTCTGATGATACTAGTGGTTTGCTTATCTATCGATTTAATATATATCGTAAGAAAAGAATCTAGTCGTCGTAGTCTAGTAGGTAGAGTGTTGGCTTATTAGACGAAAGTCCCGGGTTCGAATTCCCGGTCAGACATCAAAAACGAAATATGAAAAAATATTTCTTCGGCGACTTCCTCTTAGCAGATTTCTGGCAAAAATTCTGAGAGTAAATAAAATTGCCATGAAAAGTTTCTCAAAAATCTGTCGTTCGGAGTCGACTTTAAACTGTAGGTCCCGCCACTCATGCATAAAATTAACACACCCAACATAAGTGGTGTGAGAAGCTAGGCCGTAATCCTGACTGAAGGGTTGTAATGGCCAATTATGTATGTAAGATAAGAATTCAAGCAAGCCAACTAACTACTCATAGAGGTCGAAGAAATTATTGTTTATTAATTCAGTACACACTTGTGCGAGAAAGATGAGTCTTCCGCAGAAGAGCATCTATAGAAGTAGAGTTGACATCAGCCGACTTCCGATTGCTGGCTTTAATTCTCTATTTCTCTATTCTCTATTGCTCACACTCTTGATCCTAGTGTTGTATATGAACTTATTAAGATTTAAAACAAATTTCTTTTGGTTATAAAGTGTATTTTATTTTTAAACAAATTAATTTCAATTTTTTTTTAAATTTGTATTCTTTTCTGCTTCTTTTTTTTTTTAAACAAATTTAAATAGAATTTGCAATTATAATACATTGAAAATGATTTTATATTTAAACAAACAAACATACATACATAAATAATAACTAAAACATGGCTATATGCATAGAATTTAAATGAAATTCAAAATGCCTTATTGTATAATATAAATAATTATATAGAAATATGAATTATTTTAACAACTTAAAAATTAAATCTTAAATAATAATATTTGAAGGATAAGATTTGCTATCATATTAGATTGTCATATTAAATGTTATATGTTTTGTGTTCTTCTGGCGATACATAAAAATATTTTATGATAGCTTATCTTAAAAATTATGCCATGACTTGGCTTTTCGTTATAAGGGAACGGACCTTAAAGAATTGTGAATAAGTTTTTGCTAACTTTAAAATGTATTTTTCTTTTACTTGGCTTGTGTTTATTAAACAATTTTAACTTGGGTAATTTAGTTTTCCAATTTGTTTTTCTTTTTATCACAATACAATATATCACAAACTCCTTTTAAAATAACATTTAAAAAAAAATGTTAATTAAATTACAATCATACTTATTATATTCGTACATACACATATAGGAAGTAAAAACAAAATCAAAAAATGAAAGTACAATAATTAATTAACAATTATTTGAAGTGAATTTCTCAATTTAAATTTGTCGTATATCGGGTTCCCTTAACTATAGAATTTAATTTTTATTTTTTTTTGTAATACTTAATGAAAATTGTATTCAAATGTTGTCAGGATATTTAGTCGTTTGGCAAATGGTAAATGATGACTGTGAATACCCCTTTGGTTGGCTTTTTCTTTCTTTATACAAAAATACAAATACAAACATTGTCTGGTGTCTGGTGTCTGGATAGTGGAATGTTAATTTTAACATTTTATGCTTCTCATGCAAAACTAAATTATAATTTCATTTAAATTGTATTTTCTGCCTCAATTTTTTTCCTTTATGTTTTAGTTGACCAAATGAATTTAATCTAAGAATGTTGCAATAATTTCTGCTAATGATGTATACGTGCCAATTACTAGACCGAGTATGCCAACAATGATTAAAAAGAAGTTACCTAGAAAAATACAAATGCATTACAGATATAGTATGTTTGTATGTACATATGTATGTATGTACTATTATAATTTTCTAAATATATTGGGTTAGGTTAGAGCTTTTAAAGTTCTATGTGCACTATGAAAATTCTTAGTTAAGTACAGTTAGTGGATAGGAATACTCAATTCCTGGCTATTGCCTGAATGGTTTGAATGGAAAATTTTTAATGGAAAAACTATGAAAAACTTCTGGAGAAATAGTGTTTCATATGCGAATAATAGTGGGCTTTAAAGAAAATCTTAATTTTATTGAATATACAATTCAATGTAAGAAAATACTTTTTCCCTAACCCAATTTATAATATAGAAAACTGGAAAAATAGATAAAAAAAAATGCAATCGTACTTTCAAAATAATACTTACTAAACAATAACCAAACTTTAGCAAATCCATGTGTAGTGTACCAATGTGTACAGATCTGTATGAGTGCAGGGAATGCTAAACCTAATGCTGATAGACAGAGAGCACCAAATAATGAAATAAATAACTCTAAATTTGGTATGGCCACAGCTAATAAAACTACACAGAGAGAAAAGAACCATAAGTAAAGGAAATTTATTATTAAATGAAAATCATAAGCGAGTAATTTATTCGACTTACATGTCACTAATACAAGTGCTGTGCGCACTGTGTATTCCCAAAAGATTTTCTTACGTTCGGGCCCTAATTTTTGTGCCACATAATCGTTCCATGTTATGTCAATGGCCACATAACATGCCAAACCGTGTGTTATGAAAATCGCAAATGCCAACATACCCTTGACACATTGTGCCAAACTGAAATGAAATTTTTATTCCAATTTGTTTTAAATATTCTTATTTTTTTTGTTTGTTTTTATTGTACTTACATATCTTTAGAGGGTAAATTTAATGTTATGGATCCTTCAATATCATTACCATAGTTTAAGTAACCAAATAGACCCATGCCCACATACAGAAAGACAATTAGTACCATTGCCACATTGAGAACGCCACA
>QOCX01001005.1:0-55708 GCA_005959815.1 Sarcophaga bullata
ATGTCCATTTTAGACAAATTTACTGATACTCCTCGCTCTTCATTCCACATCAATGTGTTTTGCGCCTCAGAGTACAACTGCCAAACTTCGGGTAGTATTTGATACTTCATGTAGACTTCTCCACATGTTTCGCTTAATGAACTGTTAATGGTCGGTCCTACGAAGAATTGTATTCTGCATTCATCCGTTTCGAATTCCACAAATATTTATTATTTATTTATTTACTTATTAATTACAAATACAATTGTTGGTAACTAACAAACGGAAAAAAAAAAATAAAATTATATAAGATTTTGTAGGCTATTTCTCTAATATTGAATTTTAAAATCAAATTTATTATAATATAATGTAATAATAATTAATAAGGCTTGAGGATGTTTTAGGTCCAAAACTTTAATCTGGATGAGCTAAACGCAGGACACTCGTCTAGAATGTGATTTACAGCAATATTCCTATTATATTTGTGCAGCGGAGGAGATTTTTAGTTAGCAGATGTTTGTGAGAGTATTTGCAGTGGCCTAATCTCAGACGAACAATATTGTTAGTAACATTTTCTGTGTAATGTTTTTGGGTAGTAGCTACGGTTTCCTTTCAAGGTGGTTGACATTTTTGTAGTTGTGGTGATAGTTTGGCCATTTACTATCGTGTAGATTATATTTAAATTGATGAAATAACATTACGGATATCCTTATTTTCCCATGTGGATATTTAAGAGAGGCCGGTTTTTAGCATCAGAAGCAGCCGCATCTGCAAGTTCATTTCCGAGAATTACCTACATGTGATGGAAATTCATAAGAAATTGATTATGTTTGAATGTTTTATTAAATAGTTTCTGTCTCGTTTATTAACTGCGAATTATATTTAGAGTTAGAAATTGCTTGTATAGAAGATAGACTATTAGTACAAATATAAATTTTAATTGTTTGTTTTCAGCATATTTAACAGTCTTCAATATAGCTAAATCTTCCACTGTGAAGTTGAACAGTTAGTTGTTTATGTTGTATTGTGTCCGATATAAATAAGATCGCCGTTTTGATGAAATAGTTGTGAATGCAGTAGAGTCAGATGATTTAGGCATACCGTGAATAATAGATTCCATTTATTTTTAGAGAGAAATGGTCAACTGGGCTACTAAATGTTTGTGTATAAAGCTTGGGTGGCGTATTAGCTTTCATGAGATCAATCATAGACCTTATACAACAAGATTGTTCCAACAGCCAAGGTGGTTCCGACTGTTGTTTTGAGTATATAGGATTTATTTGTAAATCAAGGTTTTGTGCTAATTTAGAACATCTAGCAAAAATAGGTTCTATTCTGTTCCTTCTTTCGTATTTGAAAACTTTTAATACCTCTCGATACAAAACTTTATTTCTACTGATAAGAAGCTTTGGAATAAGTTTGTAGGCTAAGCAAACAGTACGGTTTTCGATGGAAGGTAAACCGGCTTCTGATAATATATTGGTAATTGGGCTTGTAGGGAAAGCTCCGATGCTTCGACGGACGGCAGCATGATAGGGTGTTTCAATTAGTTTTATATGGATGGAGCGCACGATCCATAAATCGGAAGACCATAATCTATTTTAGCTAGAAGGATTGAACAAGTTATATTAACCATTGTGGAGATATGAATGTTGCAATTTTTAGAGATAAGGATCTTTATTATGTTTAATCTAAAGTTGAGGCTCTTCCTGAGCTGTAAATAATGTTCTTTAAAGGTGAAGCTTTTATCAATGATAATACCAAGAATACGTAGGTAATTTACTCGTTTCATTTTGATGCGTCTTTGGCCTTATTATTATCTTTTATTTTTGTGAAGATAATTGCGTCATCTGCGTAGATAGTATGTTCTATCTGTTTATGAAGGGAAATAATTTTGTAGAACTGATTAAAGGCAGTTATAAAAGGTACCACAGGTAATGGAGAACCTTGTGGTATTCCATTATATAGACCAAAAGTTTTTGATTGTTGGCCACACAGTCTAACTAAATTTACGATTGGTAGGAAAATTTTGATTATTTTTTTGCCAATGTTGTTGAAGGATTATATGGATGTCTACACGGTCAAAAGCTTTTTGAAATCGGTGGATAGAATGTTGACATGGTTTTTGTTTGATAAAGCTCTTGAAATGAAATGTTGGAGGTATATAAAAACATCATCTGTACCTTCTTTTTTCATAAAAGCTACTCAATTAATAGACATGAGATTGTTGGCTTTTAAGAACCATATTAGCCTTCTAGTTATTATTTTTTCTAGTATTTTACTGATACAAGTTAATAGAGATATGGATCGGTCAGCACTGAAAGCGTCTTTATGTTCAACTATATTAATAGGTGGTTCTATTTTGTTAGCATTTGTGTTGGAAGATTTTGGATTGTAAGTAAGATTGCGGACATCTCATTTATGTTTATGAAAATTTGGAGAGAAATTAGAGTCTTCTGACAGTATAGACCAATGTTTGGCGAAACAATTGCCGATATCAGCCGTAGAAGAAAGCATATTTGGTCCCGAATTAAGATATTTGATAGAGTGTGTACTTAAACCACCTGTAAGAAGCTTTTTATCATTCCAAATACGTTTAGGTGAAGACGAAAGGTTGATGTTAGATATAAACTTTTGCATGCAAGCGGCTTTACTAAGTTTAACGGCCCTTCTAAACATGGCATTATACTTTTTGCAGAGTATGAGGTTATTATTATTTATTTAAAAAATATGGAATTGGATAACATAATTAGGTTTGCTGTTTTATTAGGATCCAACAAAGGATTAGGATGTTCATGTTGTTTATCGTTACCTGATTCGTTGTGGTTGTCTATTCTTTGCAATATCTTAAATACATTTTGTTCTTTGTTCTAATGCTTAATCTATATTTTTATGATATTGATTACAGTATACGTTTTGCATTTATGGTTTTGTTTACAATTGTTGACAAATTATACTTATGATCATATTTACGATTCACAGGTTCATTATTATCTTATTATTATTATACTCTCCCCCTCGTTAAAATGAATCGTCCCGATTTAAGGAGTGGTTAACCTTGTCAGTTCCCTATTATAAATAACTTTAAAATTTTCTGCGGCTCTGATTTGCTTATTTATGCTTTATTAATTTCAAAATTATCAATGTTATTAATATTGTTACGTTTTTACCTTTTAAAAACGTTTGAATATGAGCTCGTAGATTGCAAATAAAAATAAAAATAAATTTGTTTTTAGTTTTAATAAAATCCTTTATTAATCACACAACTTTTGTGTGCCACCGTTCACAACTGATTCTAACAACAACAATTGCTTTATTTGTTATTCNACAGCATCAATTGCTTTATTTGTTCTTCCTTTGTTTATGCCCTTTGCGATAAACAATAACAATTACGACACAATTGTTCTGTCGATCTTTGTAACGGAGGTCTTCAAACCACGCTTGGTTTACTTTACACGCAACTCGTCTTCACACAAGACTGACTGAACTTCTACTCCGACTTTGCATGCTTTGCCTTGCCTTTTATATAGCGACGTAAACAGTCTGATGAATGTTCTCGTAGGCGAAGATTCTAGTCTTCGCCTTCACGAGATTTTTATGAATGTAAACAACATGTTTACATGACATTCTTCTGTATGTCATGTTTTATTCACATTTGTTTAAATGCTAACGTAACAAAACTTGCTCCATTATCAGTCATGAGCCGTTTGCATTCGGAAAAATTACTGATAATCATTTCTTCCATTTTATCTTCTATTTTTGCTTTTGCAAAACGGCACGATCTGTATAAAACAGAATTGTCTCATGTTTTTACATGACATTTGAACGTGAGTGATGGGGCTATTTGCGGCACATATTGTGCCTCTTGGTACATCTATTTATTTTTTATACTAATTATTTATTTATTTTGTCATTCTGTTTTTTATTTATTTTTATTATTATATTAAATTTAATAAATTTTTAATTAAAATAATAATAAAAAAAAATTATTTTATAAGAATTAAATAGTTACAGCTATGTTTGTATTATGATCACAAAACAATTTTACCAAAATAAATAAATAATATGTATATATTTTGTGTGACGAAGTGGTACGAATTATCATTTTTGGTACTTTTATATATATTAATCGTTTATTTAATCTTTCAAATTTGTACATAAAAAATGATTTTTCGTTAATTATTATTTCGTTAACTGTTATGTGTATAAGCAGAAACTTTGAAACAAAATACATAAATGGTATGTTTTCTAAGTGCCAATGTCAACGCATAATGCTCTATTTTACTTTTCTATTTATATTTTAAATCTTTTAATCTTTAAATTTTTATAAATTACTATTTCTCATGATTCCAATGTTCATAATTATTTTTTTTTTATTTTTTTATTATTATTATTGTAACTAGAGATATTGATTTGCAATTTAATAAAAAATATTTGAATAAACCAATACTCGACTGTACTTATATCTAAATTCCATAAATATTGACTCAGATTAAACCAAAAATTTAATATTTAATAATTTTACAAGAATAAAAATATATATAATAATAACATAAAATTTAAGAAGTAAATATAACTTCTTCCAATTAAGGCTCAAATCATCACTGTTCTGAACAGATGACTTCGTGCAAATGTTTGTACATCAATTTCTTTACATTGTGCTGTGTTAGTGTGTGTGTTGCTTTGTGTTCTGTTTCTTTTTTGCTTACATTCTTCGTTGACATATGACCCGCTTTTAACATTTCTATAACTACACCTACGTTTTTAAGGCTACGTACGTTACGATTTTACGTTTCTTACGCATAAGTAACCAGCCTTTGAATAAACAGATTTTGTTGATGATTATGATTGGGACAAATGGATACCATACTATATATTTGCATACAACACAACATCACACATTGACACTAACTATTCACCTTATGAGTTTATTTACGGTAAATTAGCAGCATTATCAACAGACAAAATACAAAATAACAGTATAAGTTATGGTATAGAAAATTATGCTAATGAAATAAATATAAGACTAAGGAAATCATTACAGAATGCTAAAAAACTGATAGATATAGCTAAACATAAATCAAAAGAGGTTTATGACAAAAAACATAAATATAAGTAATTTTCAAGTTGGAGATTTTGTATTAGTGAAATTAGAATCTAGCCCATATAAGGGACCATATAAAATAGTTAAAAGATTAGGAGTAAATCCTTTATTAGACATAAATTTTGTAGAAAAACCTTTTAACAAAAATATACATAAGTTATAAAGAAAAAACACGTGTAAACGTTAAGTTAATAATAATATTTAATATTAGGATTCAATTTACTTAGACATTACTATAATTTAATATTTACAATTTAGATTTAATTTACTTATTTTCAAACATAAATTCAATCTTGAGGACAACAAGAAATAGATCACCCAAACGTAACAAAACACTTGACACAATAAATATTTTGAGCACTTAACAATAAACATGTGTGAACTGATAAAGGAAAGATCTAAATAATTTGTTTTGTAATATTATAAGGAAAGAAATACTAATATTTGTAACTATATGTATAAACATATTGAATTGTAACCAAAAGAAATTTGTATTAATACCATGGGAAAAATTTTGAATAAATCAGAACTAATTTTGTATTGTAAAACAAAACATTATTTTTTCTCAATATTTTGACTGAGCACTTTAAACAGTGCTTAGATGAATTAGAACTGCTGCAGCGCAGCGTTATAATCTAACTGGCAACTCTTTCTTTTAACATAATAAATGGAACTGCTTGCAGATACGACATTGATAAAAGTAATGAAATATTATATAATGGATGTTAGTAGCGCTTGTGAAGTGATCTCAAATATCATTCCTTTCACCAAATACATGATGACGGATTAATTTAAATCGAAGTTTTTCGTCATGTTGTTTGGAAAAATTCATGAACCTCTGAGAAAGAGCTATCACATCAGAAGGGTTTTCGGAAGAAGCTAAAATTGAATAAGAGTTTCAAGATTACTTCAATTTGAGATAAAATTGTAGAAATTTTTTCGTAATTACATCTATATGAGGCAGTAACCCGTTTCAAAAGGAATTTGGAACTTTTTACCGCTGCTTACTAGAGACGTTGAATTCACGTTCCAATTTTCTATTGGAGCCATTATCCCACTATAACTTAGAAAATAGTCCCCGCCGACCAATGAAGTAAGAGAATGCTGCTCAGAAGGCCGCTATTGATAAATGGAAACATACTTCTAAAAAAGTAGGTTTTGTACTGAAACAAACACAAATGCTTACGTAACATTATGGTCGTAGACTTTTGGAGTGACGAGATTTTGAGGTCATAGGGGCCTGTGAAATCTATACCAGTATTTCAAAAGAGTGCATCAATCGGAAGGTAAAGATGTCATTATTTGCGAATAGGGTTTTTGTTTGAATATAATGCAAGTTTTACTGTGACGCATGATATTTTTATATTCTTCTGAGTAATGGGACTTTTGAGATAGAGATATTAACCGAAATTTGGTAAACTTAATTTACGTGAGTGAGATCTTTTTGGAAATAGTGAGTGTGATTGCTGTATTTTGTGTTGTGTAAAAATCTAATTACGTATGATAACACCCTTAGTGATTTGTTATATGACGAGGTCTATTCAAGATGTCAACATCCTGAACTAAAGCAAATGTTTCTTTTATTTTCGGGAGTCTCCAATGACGACTGTGATGGAGCTCATTTTGGTCATTCTGGTGGTGGTTTTGTAATCCAGAATGGTCCTTACCACCACAGTAGATTATTTGCGAGTTCCTAGGGTTTTCAACCTCGAGTACCTAAATC
Source organism: Sarcophaga bullata (assembly GCA_005959815.1). Lineage (NCBI taxonomy): Eukaryota > Metazoa > Arthropoda > Insecta > Diptera > Sarcophagidae > Sarcophaga > Sarcophaga bullata. The sequence continues at coordinate 6,807 of QOCX01001005.1, forward strand.
GGCTGGATTGTCATGTGTACGCACGTGATTCCAATTCGTGTTGGGCAAATTGTTATAAGTTTGAGCAGTTCGGTTTGCAACGTATGTTTCCCAAGACCACTGAGGTTTTGAGAGCAGACCAATTACAATAAGCGAATCGCTCCATAGAAATATTTCGCATGGTGACAATTTTAGAGATTATATTACGTATGCAACTAATTAACTTAATAATACTGATCCACTGAGTTCAAGTCTGGTAAGAGAGTGTGGTTGTATTGGAGAAACTTCATTTTTTTGAACAATCAAATTATTAAAAATGTTTGCAGTTTGTTGTTTTAAGTATGCACCTTTCAAAGTATCAGAAAATCCATGTATTCGAATGACATGTTAGGGGTTGTATTGTAATCATTTTGGTATTCTAGCTTGATCTGTTCGTGAGAGATGAGCAAAAAAATTAGTTCACTTTTGTAGACCCTGTAACCATAGCTCCTGCATTAGCATTTTGGCTCTTATAACTATTGGCGTTGTCCAGCCTGGCGATTCGAAAATTGATATTATGCTTTTGTTTAATAATTTGTACAGTAAGAGAATCTGGATAGAACTACTATGGGAAACTATCAGTGAGGACGTTCATTTAATACCTAGATTTTTCGTTGAGCTAAATTCTTGGAAACGCAGTAAATCGGAATCATATACATAAGTCTTCGATTGGAATTTTATTTAATAGAAATCCAGCAAATGTAAGAGTTTCTATGAGCAGTTGCCGAGCTTTTTTGGCTTCCGAAATCGTGTAACCACCAGACAATATGTCGTCCACATATGTCTTCATACGCAATATTTCAGCAGCTTCGCAATATTTGCTTTTCGATTGTTCGGCCAATTGGTATAGAGTACGGATTGCGAGAAATGTAGAGCGGTTAACTCCAAATGTTACTGTTCTTATTTCATAATCTTTTTCCTGGCTAGAGTTGTCTCAATGATATATTAATCGCTAAAAGATCCATATCCATATCCATATTTGACTATATATTTTCTATATGACGCCATTAAGGATCTATCTGTAAATTCGACAATTGAGAATAATGGTATTCGAGTCTAATTGTAAGATGGGACCAGTATGCAAAACGTCATTTAACGAATATTCTGACTTAGTTTTACGAGAATCATTCAATACCACTCTGACTTTAATAGTTTTATGTTCTGGACGAACAACAGCATGATAAGGTAAAGAAAACGATAAATATTTGTTATCAGACATGATCTCACGGAAAGAGGTTGGACCGTATTCGATTTCGAGTTCTGGTGTTTTGACGAGTGAACGGTTTATTCCAGAATTTTTAACGAGAGTTGGGATTCGAGATGATCCCAGAAATATAGAACTTGGGAATGATTTTTTAAACGGCGTATCTCCCACTTTCTTCTCTTTTCACAATGTTGATCGTCTTCTGAAATTATTGGTTGGGATGGAAGTTCTTTTTGTTCCCAAAATTTCTTTAAAGTATCATTTAGAGAAGAGTTTTCTGAACTACTGTTGTAGTGAAAGTGGGAGTTGTCTTATCTTGAATTGTGGCACTCAAAAGGGTCATGAGTTTCATGCTTGATTTTATTATTCTGATTAGGGTTTAAGTTTTCTCGAGATTGTTGAAAGTATAGTAGAGTGTGAGACAGATATTTTTACTTTTGTGTCAACTGAGGAAAGACAATTACTACAAATATTACTTTGGTAAACGTGCTCTAGTCTTTGGTTCTAGCCTTTGTTGAATTGGAATTTGGTATTGGACTGAAATTTGGGTTTATTGATAATTGAGAAACTGAAACGTTGCTTTGCGGTTTTTATCAACGAGATTCTCTCTATTCATATCTATTAGAAAATCCTCCATTTGTACCGAAGTTGGCAATTCATGTTGAGATTTGAAGGATTGCTCCAAAAGTGCTAGGGTTTCATCGGACAGCATTGTAGAAACTAGATAAATAATGATTGGGTTAAATTCATCTACCTTAACTTTGAGAGTTCTTCAGGCTGTTAAGCAGGACGTTATTGTTGAGTGAAGTCTTTACATAGACTCACTGTTTTCCGAAGTGGCGATGGGTATATTAAAGAGATTCCTGAGATTATTGTCTACTAAAAGTCGTTTGTTATGAAAACGAGATTTTAGCGAATTCAAAGTTTTCATCACAAAGCGAGTATCGTTTGACTATTGCACCAGCACTACCACCTGTTTTTAGCCATACCGATCCCTTGCCATACTTCATAGCTGCTACAAAATGTCTCTATGACAATTTGTGGGAGTTTTATTAAAGTGTGTTTATTTACCGTGGAATAAGTGTTGTAGTCGCCGTAGTCTAGTAGTTGGCGTATTAGACGTGAGGCCACCTTTGAAATCCTAGGTCAAACATCTCCATCGAAACGAAATATTAAAAAAAATGTTATAGTAAATAAAATAACAATGAAAAAGTTTCTCAAACATCTGTCGTTCGCAGTTGACTTTAAACTGTAGATCCCGCCACTCATGTATAAAATTAACACGCACAACATAAGTGGTGTGAGAAACTAGGTCGTAATCCTGGCTGCGGGATTGTAATGGCCAATTATGAATGTACGTTTATTTATCGAAGGGGGGATTTTGGGGCAGTAAGTTTGATCGGGTAATAGTATTCCGTGTATTTCAAACTTCTGATAGTTTAAGTAAATCGAATATGTGAAATTATTAATTCTAGCATTTTCTTTGAAACCTACTAAATTTTCCCTAGCTGAGGCTATCGTTAGGGTTTCATAAGAGTTTTGTCATTTAAATCATCAGTTTTCGAGATATTTATGTATTGCAAGCTCTTGAAAATTTAAGTAAATCCAATTTGTGAGCGTTGAAATTAATTCTAGCATTTTTCTTGAAATCTATTGAATTTTCCCTAGTTGAGGGCATCATTAGGGTTCATAATTTAAGTTATCGGTTTTCGAGATATCTCACAAGATATTCGAGATATAACACCCAGCTAATGACATAATGTGGGTGAGTTTTGTTGAGTAGAACTCAAAAATATTAGTTTATATATCTCGAACCCTCCAAACATGTTTTATTTGAAAAAGAACCGTTTTTTATATTTTCGCACAAAATTACTGATAACCCAAGTATTTTTAATCTATTATCAAAATCTAAACGTGAAAATGGCAAATTTTTCAATAAACAATTCAGATTCATCAAAAATTTTAAATATTTTTAACTTAAACGAATCAAATTTGTTTTTGTTTGTACGAGTTTATTTTTGTATGAAACAAGTTAGAAAGGAAATAAATATAGAAAATGAATACATTAAAGTTTCTATTGTACGCAAACGACGAAATACGAGACCAATTAAATTTAGAAATTAATAAGGTGAGTACAATTTTTTTTATCCAACATTCGCGGGAAAATCAAACCAAATTTCAAAATAGAACCAAAATTTTTTATGCATCAAAATATAATGTTTGGTGTAATATTTTTCTTTTCTCTTTTCTGTTTTGTTTGACGATTCCTTTTCTGAAAGTGAAAGGTAACTAGTTATTTATTTAAAATTGGAATTGGTGAAAATTGCTCATCAGCCAAAGCCGCGATTTGAAGGGGCTAAATTTTAAAGCCAATTGCGAAGCAAAAACTGAATAACCGAAGAAAATGTTGTGGCAAGTACCACGTATAAGAACGAGGTCATATTATCAGCCTTCCACACTAGAACCCCCAGCATTATGGACCTAAATTCATTGCTAGTCGCAGAAAATCAAAAATTACTTGCTGAAGTAAAAGAAGCTTCTAGACCGAAAATCAAAAACTTCTATCAGATGCACAAATAGCAAACCAAAAACTGCAAGAAGCTTCTGAGCAGAGAATGGAGAAAATGCAAACAAAATTGGTGGCAAAAATTTAAAGGAAATTTGAGGAGAAGCTACAGGAACTCAATGAGTAAGTCAACAAAAGAATTACTAGTGTCGAGGAAAAGGTGTTCAATTTGGAAAAGACCGTCGACACGAAGGTGATCGATTTGGAAAAAACCTTTGACGGAAAACTCGTTATGATGGAGGAGAAGACCAACAACCTCCAGAGCCGGCGGAACCAGTGAGAGTCGTATCAGAAGGTATCGGCAGGATCAAAACACCTCACTTTGATGGTAGCTCGCCTCTATCCGTATTTAAATTCCAATTCGAAACAGTAGCCAGCAGAAACGGATGGGATATCGAGGAAAAGGCTTTGGAACTGATTTTGGCGTTAAAAGGTGTCATAACCAAGATTCTAGAAACCATACCAGCCAGCCGCAGACACCACTACGACGACTTAATGGTGACGTAAATTCGGAGATGAGCACAAACGGGATCTGTACCGCATGGAGTTAAGGTGCGGAGCGCAAAAGGCTAATGAGTCACTTAAGGTCTTTGCAATGAAAATCGAGAGGTTAGTGCAGCTCGCATACCCGGAAGAAAACCACCCGTTGATTGACAACTTTAAAATCGAGGCGTTTGTTAATGCAATACATGACCCAGACATCAAACTAGCGGTATGTTCCACACAGAAGGCAACCTTTTCAGAGACCGTGGCTTTCGCACTAGCCCAGCAGACTGCTCGCAGAATTTCCAGACTTCCAGTAAGTAGAGTGCAGAAAACGAAAGGCGTGGAGTAGTATGTCTTTTATATAAAATTAAAAGAATAAACGAAGTAATGTACAGGACACGGAAAGTTTATTGCTCCCGAGTAAAAATGAAAGTCGTACTCGTAGATCAACTGACGAAATATGGAGAAGAGATAATGAGCATATTCGGGACGAACAAGCTTAAGTGGGCGGCAATGTTACGAAAATGGAAATGGTGTCACATCGTTTAACATTAAAATGTTAAACAAAAGCTACAAAAACAAAAACAACGGACTTGTTTGCCTGATTAACAAATAAACAAAAAAATGAAACAACAGCATCAATATAACGAAAAAGGAAACAGTAGACAACAAACAACAACGACGCATGATAATGCATGTATAAATGTAAAGCATGTATAAATGTAAACAACATATTTACATTCATAGAAATCTCATGAAGGCGAAGGCCAGAATCTTCGCCTACGAGAACATTCATCACACTGTTTACGTTAAAAGGTTAAAACGTAACAATATATATGTTAAAACAAGCTTTTATATAAAATAAAATAGAAAAATGTTTTTATTTAGATTATACCAGCTTTATCCATTTAAGAATTTAGAGAAGTAAAAAATTTAAAATGGAAAGAACTAAAATGCTAACAAAACTATCGCTTTCCTATGGCCATATAAACGTAAAACATAAAATTCTCTTTTATGGTTTTGATGTCATTGTATTTATCTTTTAAGTTAAAATATTCTAAAATGTTACGGATTATATTTTAAATTTTATTTTACAATTGTAAAAATATTAAGTAATTTCGCTCTTTATAATAATAATAATTTCTATGTTGTCCATTGCCTCCTTCGGCATAGTCTATGTTTATATTATTAGTATCCGTTTCCCTTTTATGCACTACTTAGGCAGTACACAGCCTGCTTGTATCATTATGTTAAATTTTGATTTGGAGTATAAAACCGAATTGACAAAATGAAAAATACTCATTCAATAGTTTGCCTAGTTCGAATTAGCCTTCTATTAAAAATAATACTGTCTTTGGGCAAATTAAAATTCTTATAAGGCGTTAGCATTATAACATTTTTCCATTTGGAAAAACATTATCGATTATTAAAAAATAGGGCAGCTTTCTGTTGTTATCAATAATTTTTTCTGAAATATTAGAACAATTTCCAAATGTAAACATCAAATCCGAACGATCTAAAACCTCACCATCTCACATTCATCCATTACACTTAACGTTAATAGACGAGAACTTGCCATGTTTGTCTGCCTAGGCTAACAGCACAATACCAGTAAATTATTTATAGTTATAAAATAAATTGACGTTCTTTTTTGCCATCTAATCACATCTAAGCACAGGGGAGATTGCCAACTCTTTTCAAGTTCGGTGGCCATTTGCAGTCATTTTTTTGAGTTTGGAAACTGCAAATTAAAATAATAAAAATATAAACAAAAGAATAACATACCGTCACCTAAAATCAAGAAAAAAAGATTTGCAAAAAGTTACACATTTAATCTATAATAAATAATAATTAAATTTTTATTTTAAATAAATTTTCTTTATTAATTTCATCTTAACTAAAAATTCAATGTTTAATTTTTTTAGCTCTGACGATTTTTTTGTTTTAGGTGACAGTGTTATTACGTTCATACTTAAATATATAAAAATATTCATTCTTCATATTTCTACTAATTGATTGCAGTACAAAATTTGAATGTCAATGAAGCTCAATATACTTTTTTCTGCAATTTTCTTAAGTGTATACCTAATTTTTCCTCAACCGCAATACAGTTTACCAAGTACGTGTCAGTTCTTTCAATATCAGATTTTACAAAATTTAATATTTTTAAAAAATATCCTTGATCCATGTGTAAGAAAGTAGCATACGCTCCTTTATTATCAAACAAATTGTATTCCTGGAGAAGAAATTGGATCTTACTTTTGGAAGTTTTGGATGTTTTCTTTTTCTAACAATAATGCTGCAGTTTCCAAATTACAGACAACAGAATTATTGCGAATTCAATATTTTTTCCGCCATTTTTATTTTTTTCTGCTCCAAAATGTGTACATATAGTGAAAACAAAATATCAGAAAAATCACTGATTCATACAAAATCACGGAACACGTATACAGTTTAATGACAGACTAAATAATTCAGTGTGTGATGGCACATTCAGTGTTTCATAACAAAAATTTATTAAAATTTTTGCCATCATTTTTGAAAATTTACCAAAATATTCTGTTTTTCATACTATCAATTAAGTTTCTAATAATATTTTCATAAAATAATTTGCAGTTTTTCGTGAAAGCATGTTCAAATTGGCAGTATTTGGCAAAAATACGTCCGAACAAAATTCCCCACATATTTCCCATTGGATTCAAATCGAGGGAACTTGCTGGCCAATCCATTACTATAATAATTTTTGATATAAACCAATTCCTTGAGTAAGAACTGTTCTGTGGAGTTTTGTGACAATAAAGGCACTAAACTAATTTGAGGATTAGTCGGCGCTTTTTATTCGACATGTTGCAAATGTAACAATAGTCACATCAGGAGAAATAACCTTTCCACTTTTGCATGCATGTTGCACCTCTAATAAAAGTGCATAATTACATAATTTCTCATGACTTTTATCAATCTCTGGCTTTGTTTTATAATACTGAGTTTGCTTCTATATTAGAACTGGTGGGACGAAACACACCAGTCTAGAAATTTGCGTTAACTATGCCAGCAGCAGTTTTTCCAAAAAGGCGAATAGGTCTATGAGATTGCATTTTGGTGATGACATTTCTGAATTAGGTATCATAGTAAGAAGAGCAAGCTTCTAAATAGTGGTGTGATATATAAGAAGAAGAATAGCGTCAAATATCATCAACTGTGAGTGAATTGTCCATATTCTTTCGGTATTAAAATTTTTTTAAAAATGTCATCCCTTTCTCGAAGATATTTCCCGATCTCTGAAAGGTTAGCTGGGATATGGTAGACGTTTTAAGGATTCCTTTAGATACCTTGCACAATTTCTTAATTATTCTTAAGTCTAGTTGGTCGATACTGTTGAACTTCTCTTCGAACTTTTTTTCGGGCAAAAGGCGTTCAAGAACTGCAGAATAGATTGTATGGTCAGAATGATTACATGGAGAATAGATTATGGTTCGATGATATGTAATAGTAGCATGTAGAATAACTTGTTATTGAACATTAAAATTGTTGACAATTGATGCTTTATATTCTACTAAGACAGATGCTCTAAGACGTATGTTCTCCGTGTAAAGAGCACTAAGACATTTCATATATTTGAGTCAATTTTAATAAAGAGTCTACTGGGATTATTATGTTAAATCAATAATATTGAATCAGTTGGCCAATAGATTGCTTGTCCACACAAAATCACATACAATCTTATATTCGCTGTTTTGTCAAACAAGATACAACCTTTGGAAGCAACTAGTCCAGATCCCCAAAATCGTCGATTCCTAGAAAATAGAAACCTAAACGACTGGAGAAAATTAACATAATGCTCTTCTCTAATAATGGTCTTCTCTGATAAAATTTTGTATATCGTTCGTAACACCCATGTTGATACCCCAACTAGACCTTACTGAAGGATAAAGGTTATACTAAAAGTGATCAGCTGGCTACAGTGAAGGAGAGCACTTCACTGTCTAGCAGGGTCTCCTATCTCAGAAAAGCAGTTCAGGAGTAGTCACTAAGAATTATTCTAGGGACCGGATTAAGGTGTGAAACGACCCACGCTAACTATCAGTGAAGCTTGGGGAAGAGACAACTGGAACATCGGCTTCAGTAACGAAGTCATTAATCAAAACAGTTGAACAAATAAAAATATGAAAAAAATATTTTTTCAGCGATTTTCTCTCAGTAGTCTTTTGGTAAATACCCTTAGAACAAATAAAATTGCCATGAAAAAAATCTGTCTTTCGGAGTCGACTTTAAACTGCAGGTCTCGCTATTTATGGATAAAATTAAAACACAGCGTTAGTAATGTGCGCGGATAGGTCGTAATCCTGACTTAAGGATCGTTTAATGTTATCCAAATATCAGGCAATGCTATCAACTATGGATTTATTAAGCTCCCGGTCAACAGCATTGCCCAACATAAAAAATAAGATCGAACCTCTGAATGGACTGAAAGAAAGCTGAAAAATTTTAATGTAGGGAACAAACCTTCTTTTGTTGCTAGAGTTAGATCACATTAATGTCCAAAGCATTACCACCACTAGTCCGAGCACACACAGGTCTATAAAAGTTTGGAGAATATGAAGCTAGAAATCTTTATCGGGCCACAAGATAATAAAATTCGATCGATCCTACAATGTAGAAACCTAAAAAAATATTGTTAGAAAATATATGTAGCTGTGCCGAGAAACCACGAAACAAAGCAAAACATGCAGTGTAGTGGAAAAGGCCTTATTGTGCATTTAGAACCTAACTTCGTAGGCTCAGAAGTAGATCTATGAGTAACGGGCAGCACAGGCAAGCAAGTAGGATGAAGCTTACAGAATATAACAAGTAGAAAGAGTGTATAAAGCTTTTACGAAAGATAGATTCGGGATGATGGGGTGACCAAAAAGGGAAAATAACCTAATATTTCGATTACGGATTGCGAATTAGCAACAGAACTGCTATTCTATTAGCAATACTCTTCCCAAGATGTCTTGAGGATGATAGCGGGCCGGCAGATAGTAGACACAGAAAGGATAAAATGGAGTTTGAGCACATTTTTATTATACAATTTAGTTATTTACTCTAATTATACACCAAATTCACAGCTTAGAGAACACACATAAAAACAATTTTGAACAAATTTGAATGCATACAAAATGAATTTAAGTCATTTTACAGCTATTGTACTTTTATAAATTTAAAAATTTTTTAAAATTTTTTTAAAATTTGTAAAATTTACTTATTTCCAAGCGCATTTAAAGTTGATGAAGTTTGACCTGTTAGTTATAGAACGGTTCATAGGAACGAATGATATGGATTACTTTCGAAAAATGAGCTGATTCTATGCTACCCTTCATAAGATTTATAAAAAAAGCCATATTAGAAATCATATTAGAAACCGCTCTACGAATTTGTATGGTTTGTAAATTTATTTGAACATGTTGACAACCACGGCAATGATTAAAGGACAAAGATTAACGAGTAGGTGCATGGAACGTCCTCACCCTTCACAGGGGAGGAGCTTCCGCCCAGCTGGCATATCCGCTCATTAAATACAGGACTGACATCACTGACATAGAGGAAATGCTATGGATAGGTCTAGGATGCAAAATTCTTGCATCTTACAATGTATACTGCAACTGCCATGAGGATAAGCACAAATTCAGGTGCGGATTTGTGGTTAATAAGAGACTTCTCTGCCTTATTTGTGCTCACGCACCGAGGGAAAGAAAGGAGGATGTGGTTGAAGATGCCTTCTACGCTAAGCTGTCGGACAGTTCAGCCTCCACGCGACCCCTTCCTCCAGTGGTATGGGGCCGATCGATTTCGCCGCGGACCGTAACATGGTTATATGATCAACATCTAACCAGATTGATTATATTATGATTGATGAAAGAAACATCGCCAATTGAGGTCCACATATCGACTCGTCACAGTACGAGGCGTTGATGATGCAAGAACCGCCTTTAGAAATGATGTTCCGAACGCAATCGAAGATAGCGGAGTGGAGATTCCGCCGCCTAGCCATGAAGAGGTCAAAGTCACGATTATGCATCTTTAAAGCAATAAAGTTGCATGCCCTTATGGCCTCCCCTCTGAATTGTTTAAGACCGGAAGTAACGAGCTGGCAGGGTGCATATACCAGCTTATTTGCAAAATATAGCTATATAGAAAAGTATGCCCAACGATTGGAACATCAGTGTCCTCTGTCCTGTCCTAAAAAGGCGACCGATATGCTCCAACTACAGGGGTACGTTCTTACGGGCGAAATGAACCTCTCCGAACCTTTTGGCACCGTTCGTGGTTTCAGACAAGGCGAACCTTTTTATGTGACCTCTTCAACTTAGTTATGGAGAGTGTTTTGCGAAAGGCAGGAGTTCATCGCAATGGCACTATTTCAAAAAAAAAGTCCAGTTGCTTGCGTACGCTGACGACATTAACATCATAGGGCATACCAAGCGAGATGTTACTGTTGGTTTTAGTGTCTGGCAGGTCTGGCAATAAATGAGGGCAAAGCGAAGTATGTATATGTTATCGGCAAGTAGGACACATGCAGCGTATTATGAATCCACCTCTTACATAAAGGGTCCAAATCTGATAACAGGAGGACGAAGTCCTTACTGTATGAAATATTTTTAAAAATTTTAACGCCATGTATAAAATTAGCACGCACAACATGAGTGGTGTGAGAAACTAGCTCGTAATCCTGACTGAAGGGTTGTAATGACCAATTATGTATTTGATAACACTCCTTAAGAGCTCATAAGAATAGATGGAAGAGGTATAGAACGTATGATATTTATGTGCGTGGCAAATTTCCTATGTACAGAAACACTTCTTCAAAAAGATTCGAATGAAGCGAGTAAATAAGAGGCGGTACAACTAAGAAGAGAAGGAGGTATCCTTCCACCATTAGTGTGGAGTCTGGTTGTAGATGACCTCCTGAGAAAACTATCTGGAGTAGGCAACTACTGCCAAGGGAATACGAATGATATAGTCTTTCTTTCTAACAGTTAGGTCGCAGACATACTCTGCTTAATTTCAGGTCAGGAACGGACAGATGAGCTTGAGAATGGAGTGTGAGTAGATATTTAGAAAGATATTTTCAACGAAAGAGAAGATTGAGAGAGGCAATGACTCTACTCAAATCAAATATATTTAAGGCAAACAAAACTTTTGTCGGGACATTACATTAATAAGGAGAGATTTGAATCGTTTTTCAGGCTATCCAATAATAACATTACATTAGTAACCGGCTCGGAACAGGGATCATCTCGACCACATTATGTAGCTTCTGTGATGATGAGGAGAAATAATCATAACACATTCTTAAAGTCTCACTCAATTATGGCTCTTTCATTAAAAGTGGTGCAAGCCAAACATGATAGTTGCTAAACTGAAATAGATAACAAGGTAGAATAACAGAAATAAAGGATATTTATATAACGTAAAGCAGAAAGAAGAACTGGAAGGCTGAGAGAAAAACAGAATCATCATAGTATTAAAAATTCAGCTACTAACTAAGGCCTTTGAAGAAACTCTAGTCAAGAACCCTAAGTCTACGCCTCTACACACTATGACAGAGGACTAGAAATCCTAACAGATTCCCTCCTAGGTATCAGAACCTATTCCGTTTTGAAACAATCCAAACTGGTCGGTAATAGCCTAGAGATTCTATAATCTGCCCAATTCCGCTAAGTAGATCATGTAACTCATCGGTATCCCAGGTTTGTGCCTTCCGCTGCTCCTTCCCTTTTCAGTTAATCTGCTGTCCACACATAAGAATGTCCTAGAATCTAATACAGTACAACCAACTTGGTGTTCAGTCAGTACATTCAAGTCATATTTATTTTGCACATAGATAAGTACATAAATAACTATCTCCTTTAAATCTGTTTCCAACCAGCTCCGCTACTTGTCAGGTCAGCTTAACACATTCGTTGCCAAGCCCAAATTGCATGAGGTTGCTCCCATTGCCATTTCTGTTTTGAATGTAAAAAATTACTTACTGGATTTTGATAACACTATGCGACAAAAACGAAATACACCTGAGTAACTACATAGCCTAAGTTGTACATTTAGTTGAATAGAACTCAAAAAAATTTTTATGATTCACGAACCCTCCAAACTTGTTTTATTTGACTAAAACTGTATTTTTGAACTTTTTACACAAGATTATTAATTACTCAAATATTTTTAAACCGATTTTGAAAAATCACTTTAAAACGATGTACATAAACATATTGTTCGTACCTTGACGTAATGAGTTTTGACCATTCTTAATTGCAAAATGTAATTAAAAAATAAAATACAGTTGCTTATATTCGTTATATGCGTTTGCTAAACGAAAATTGCCGTAGTTACGTTTAAAAAGTACAACAGTTGATGTTGTCGATGGATTTTGATTGTCGGAAAATGTGAAATTTTCTCATTTGAGCTGGTGGTCGCTTAATGTTTGTGAAAATCGAAATAACAATATTTGCAAAAAAAAAAACTAATATTAGCCGACTTCGGGTATGAACCGTTTTTACGTTTGAGCGACTACTAGAAGTCGGATAATGTTAGCCCTTTCAGCTCTCTTAATGTTTCCTTTATGTCTACTGAAACAGGACCTATACGTACGTTGAGATTGGGAAAATTTGTTATAAAAATCAGCAAATAATTCTTTGCTGTCGTATGAAAATAAGTCAAATAACAACTGATTTTGGGGAAATATAATTATTTATTGGCAAGGAATATTTTTTTTAATGCAAACAATGTGTGAACACTGGCCGACAAATATTTTCCTAATTTTTCGAACAACAAGGTTAAGGTTACAAAAAATTGTAATAACAAACAACTGCAACAAACTAATTCTCATAATGAATGCATTTGTATTCAATTTTAAATAAAAAAAAATAAGTACAATTGGTGATGAATATTAATAAATATAATAACATATTGTTATATATAATAGTTTAATAAAAATGGAAAAGTCTGACAGCGAATCTGCAACCAAAAAATTACACAAATTAAAGGGGCCAAAATAATGGCAAGATGAAGACGTATACAAACTAATTTGTTTGATTGAACGCGAATTAAAGTTTTCGTATTACTCAAAAAGAATGCGTTTTCTTTATTAATATTTTTTATTGAGTTAAACAGACTTCTTCTTAGGTGGTATGTTCTTAACTAACTTAATCCTAAGCAAAAATGTTCCTTATATACTAGGTTATCTTTATTAAGGATAAGCAATACACAGGTAGCAAATATTCATTGAGCCTGCATTGGTTCTTAGAGTTTCATGATCTTGTTTATTATTTGTAAAATTCTTATCCTATTGTTTTATGATCTTGTTTACCATTTTAACATATGTGTTTACAAATGTGTTTTACAAACTAAAGAATACTTATCTATTACAAAGAGAATATGTTTATGATAATCTATTTAAAGACAACGAACATGCTTATCTGTTATAGAGGAAAAAGAATAAAGAAAATATTTTCCAAGCAAAGAATTAGTCCTTATATCAGTGACGTTAACTCGCGCGATCCTTGCATATGGAATATAACTATCGAAGGGTTCCATAACAAAAATGGAAATTTTACAACGGTTGCGCTGAAAATTTAAATTAAAAAACAGAATCCGACAGTAGTTGTAAGTTTAACCTTTTATTAAATGCTTTGAAAAATAATTCATGTTTTCCTTTACAACACAAATTGCTGAATTCATGTACGAAGCAATTGCAGCTATAAACGAACGAAATTAAAGAGCATTAGAGATAAATATTCTATTTGCTTGAGAACAAGAGCAAAATAAGCTTACTGTTTGTAATAGCTAGAACACTTAAGTGCAAATATTCCTACCAAATATTTACCCAGTATAAACGTAGCTCGTGGTTAGTTCGGAAAAGACTTACGACCTGTTTTATACTATCGTTTCCTATACCTTATGCAGTTCAGACCAAAATTTAAAATTCTGGTTTCCATTACGCAGTCTAAGTATTTTACAGCAAACCTAAATTCACAGATCCCTATCCCGATTAGTCAGAATTCATAGAATCTATTCCACCAGGACTTTTAAAAAGTCAATAGGTAATAGTAGCCACAATTATCAATTTTGATACAATTAAGTTCAGTCCACACCCATATATATATCTTCCTTTTTGACTTTTACCACTAGCAGGAATCTCCTTCAACAGTCTGTTTACAATTTGCCGCTTAAGTACAAGCTTTCTATCCGAGTATTTCCCGTTAATGAATGCGACTTGAAATTTAATTTGCAGTCTGCCTTTGGCGATCTTCATCCTTTTCATTTTCCCTTTCGAAGAGCTAGTAGGTGATGGGTTAATCTTTCTGACACTAGTCGCAGATCTGGAGACAGCTCGCGTAAAACCAGTGTTCTCTATTCTCTTTGACCAACATTTTCGCTTGAGTCATCTAAGTTTCCTTTACTTTTGTGCTTTCGATCGAAACCACCTTCATGCTCAATACCAAAAACTTGGTAAGCATGGATGTTCCCGGGAATTATTTTTTATTCCTTTATTGATTAAATCCAGTACAACAAGTATTTAATCTTATTTAATAGTACTGTTTATACAATGTTATAATGATTAAGTTAATTCTATATATATATATAAGTTTGCTTTTCAATTGAATTTCTAGTGGAAGTTGGTTCCACGAACGAATAGCATTAATAAAATAGTGCCTTTCAGATACCTGTTTTTATCCTGTAGCCTCTGTTAGTTCTAGAAAATTGGGGCCTGGTAAATAGAAAATTTGGTTCCTTTAGATAGATAATCTTATGTAGGAAAATCGGCATACGATATTTTCGAGTGACATATTGTAGATTTTGTATGAAAAATGTGAGATACTACTATATCTACTGCGTCCAAAAATGTATCTTGCTATGTTATAATATGTTACGTTAATTTTTTTCAACCCTGCAAAGAGCTCACATCCATACAAGAGGGTAGGAATTATGTATATAAGAGCATACATATATTAAAAGGCGTAAAGGATTTCGCAATGCCTGTTGTGGTGAAGAAAATTTAAAATTTATTCTGTATATAAAGGAGGTATCAAATCTCACCGCAAAAGAAGATCGAGCCATTCAAAGATGGCTGTAGAATACATCATCTTGATACCAGTTTATTACTTCAAAGTAATTTTTTATTTTAGGAATATGCCTCCTTTTAGTTTTAATTAATTTTTAATAATCAGAAACCTTTTAATTTTTTCCTTATTCTTTTTTATTATAATTTAATAGTAAGCTGTCAGGTCCACCGTCAAAATTTTCAATAATATTTGTTATTGATAATTTTGAGAAAATTTTAGTTTAATTTTTGCAGAACGTTCTAGAAAGTAAATTTTGTTTAGTTATTGTGCAGTAGCAAAGCATCTGCAACAGCTGATCAAGCATTAGCAACAAAACTTGGCATAAATGCCGCAATGGTGCACAAATTTGCTGAATTCACGAATGCAACCGGAGTAATATCGAAACAAATCTTAAGAGAATATTTAAAAATCTTTGGCAAACTAAACTTTTAAACATTTTGTTTATTCTCTAGATGTTTAAAATTTACCTATCGAATCAGCCGTTTATATTTTGCTGATTAATGGTGTTTTCTTTTCTATCAAAAAATGTGCATTTCGTGCATAGGTTTCGCAAATAATAATAATAATTTGCACTTGCCAATGGCGGAGGGCATTGCATATTATGCCCTGTATAAATCGGGAGTGTAGAAAATACCTTGTAAAACAGATGTCTTTTGTTTATTTATAGGGCTACCGATGAAATTTAAGAAAAGTCGCCTGGTATCGTTATCCAATACTGATGTTAATTTCTTAATTTTTATGTTTAGTAACCTTAAGGAAACATTACATTATTAAAGCTACATGGTCAGTAATATAAAAAAGTTGCATTTAGTGTTAGACCAGTGTTAAAAAAATTTTTTTGGTTATAGAAAGTGCTCAAAAAATGAAGTCGAAAATTTAGCAATTTGGCAACACCTTTTCTATATTTACACATTTTATTGAAAACAAATCGAAAAATACAACAAAAGTGGTAAACACAGGGCAATAACCTATTTTAATATTTGTGTTATGTTCTTGAAGCCGCCGTAGTCTAGTGGGTAGTGTGTTGGCTTATTAGACGAAAGGCCAGGGTTCGTATCCCCGGTCAGACATCAAAAACGAAATATGAAAAAAAAATATTTCTTCGGCGGCTTCCTCTCAGCAGATTTCTGGCAAAAACTCTGAGTAAATAAAATTGCCATGAGAATTTTCTCAAAAATCTGTCGTTCGGAGTCGACTTTAAACTGTAGGTCCCGCCACTCATGTATAAAATTAACACACACGACATAAGTGGTGTGAGAAGCTAGGCCGTAATCCTGACTGAAGGGTAGTAATGGCCAATTATGTATGTTATGTTCTTAAATAAAAAATTACGTTATGGCAGGCATTTTTAATGCGCCTTGTAACAGGGTGACATTTTCTGTGTAGAAGAGACAACACCATAAGTGTATAGCAAGTGTATATAAAAAGCAAAACAACTTGAACTAATAAAGTATTTTTTGTTTGTTTCAAATTAAATTTTTTCAATCTAATTTTAAGTCTTCTTATTATTATGTGTTTTATTATAATTATAAGTTATTATAATTATAATTTTTTTTTGTTCTAAACTCACATATTTCAATTTAATTTTAGGTATTTTTTGCTTCTGTTAAACTTTCTTGTTTCAATTAATTTTAAGTCTGTTTTTGTTGTTATGCATTTTGTTATAATTATAAGCATTTTTTGTAAATTAAAAAAAATTTACAATAAAATTTGAAATATTTTAAATCACGTATATTTTTTATTAATTATTCGTAATGGCCTGACTAGCAATTTCCCACACATTACACAAATAGTTTGATAATCCATTCATCAATTGCATTGCTCTTTCTTGATAAGTATTACTACTATACAATCTTTAGCAATAAAAATTAATAGAAGTGATATCGACAGCCTTTCTTCGGGTAATACAAATTGACCCGACATTTTTTAAGAGTTCCTGATGAGCGTTAACAGAAGCTCCTAAATTTAGTTCGTCATTCTCATATGAAGAAACAAATGTTCTTCAATCAACTCTTTAATTCTTATAAAAACTTTTTATGGTACCCCGGAGATAACAAATTCCTTTTTATATAAAGACAATTTCACTTTATTCTCTTATTCACAATTGCATATTGTTAAATAACTCGCAAAATTTTTACATCGTCAACAACTAAATTAACTGAATCCGACTGTGTAAGTTATTGTGACTAATTTGTATAAATTTTTAGAACCTTCTAATTTTTCAATTTAATTTTGAATTTCAAAACTTGAGCGCAATTGAAACTTTATTTTATTTTTTCTTTGTTTATAAAAATCAGCTGATAAGTTACCGCAGAATAACTAATTAATTTAACCACGAAGCGAAACTGAACAGATCGAAATGTAGGGCCATTAATCAGTAATTAAACGTTGCAGTATGCAACCCAGGGTTTAAGTTATAAAATGGGTAAAAGTAATTAAAAGTGAAAGCGTTTTCATGAAAGCGTTTTCATACTCTGCAATACTTAGTATTATTTTTATGATATGGCACCCTTACGATAAACTTCAACAAATTACTTTGTTTTCTCCAAGTTAAAGCGAGGACAAACCTATTGTAGTTAAATTGTAACTAGTCATCTCTTTTTATCTTACTCATTTTTGTTATTAATTTGAATAACGAGGTGAAACATTTATGCATAGTAGGCTATGCCACTGACTATGGCTGCCATAAAAGTTGTGCTAGGCTAGAATTTTGTTTTCGAAAAAGGAAGAAGACAACTATTTATTGTGTTAGTTTGGTTTTTCGGGATGAAAATGACGAGAATGTGATAAAAATTTCGGTTATATTGTTTCCAAATTAAATAAATCTATACAAAAACAAAATTCTTGAAAAGGCCATAAGCTTAAGACAACTTAGTCAATACTATATTTAATGCTGCAATAAATGTTTTATTTCCTTATGCAGTACAGAAAAATACACGTTTTCGATAAATAAACGGATTTTAAGTTTGTCGCGATTGCTTATAGTTTTATGAAATTTGTAAACACCTAAAATTTCATATGAAATTATGAAATTTATAAACACCTAAAATTTCATAAAACTGTAAATTTAGGCACGGATTGCACACAATCACACATATTTCAGATAAAAAAAGGTAATTTGAAAGTGGTGTTATAATTAAAAAAACTGAACCTAAATTTTGTAAGAGTGGATTTCAGAATACATTTTTTCAATATAAAATTTTAGTTAATCATTTCTTATTTTCTAAAACGTATTTTTTATACCATCCAATTATGTTAAGGGATTTGTTAATCGTGGTAGTAATTACATAGGTATAGTCGCTGCCAAAAAAAAAACAAAAATTATTTTTGCCGTTAGTGCCTGGAAGATGCTATTTCCAGTTTGGAGTAATTTGATGGCCTTTCAAACGATTAATTTACATTCCATAATTCCAAATATAGTATAAAAAACACCTGTTACCTACAAAGAAATATTGTAATGGTATAAGTTATTTTGTTCTCCCCAGACAAGCAAGAAAAAGGAGATTTCATTTTTTTAACATTTTGTGCATACAAATATATATAATATATAATAATATATATTTATATATATATATAAATATAAATATATATATATTATATAGATACATACGTTTGAATTTCATAAATGAACAATTAGCCTATATCTTGATCTTACTTTGCTATAGTCTCAAGCACTTGACCAAAACTATGATGTAAGTATTGCTACGTTTGATTTTTTAAATTGTTGCTTTAGTGTTTAATGTTCACTGCAGGTCGTTAATATGGAAACAGTTTTGTCTGTTATATCAGTCCTGGAAGGCGCAACGATTACAAAAGAGCAATTGGAAGCCACCAGACTAGCGAAATACATTAACCAGCTTAGAAGACGTACAAATTGTGAGAACTTAGCAAGACGTGCGAAATCTCTTTTGAAAAGATGGAGGGAAATGGTTGGAATACAGCACCAACAACACAATGTTAATGAATCTTCAGTCTCAATAGCAACTTCCAGTACCTCTACCCGTCCTGTCACTTCCACAGTCACGTCGAGCACCATCACAGCTTCCTATAACATGCCAGTTACTGATAATGCCGTTTCTACATCTCACCTAGGGAATCCTCAATTTAGTCAGCAGCATTTTCAAAGGCATCAATTTAATAAAAGCATCATAAAGCAACATCAGTCGCAGCCTTATTCACAGCCTACCTCGCCTTCAAATCTCCACGAAAAGTCAAATCCAAATGAGTTCGTAATTTCTGTTTCCAATCCTGCTCCAGCGACAAATTTGTCGAAAAGCTCAAATACAAGTGTACGAAAAAAAAAAAAACTTGAAAAGACTCTTGAAGACGAAGAGCCAAATATTAAGCAACAACAACCTACCAGCTTTGCAAATTTATTAACGGGTTTAGGTTACGGCTCATCATCATCATTTTTGTCTACACGAAAGTCCTCTCGTGAAAAGAGTGCAACATCTTCAAAGCCTCTGGAAACATTTGTTATTGAGCATTCGTCTAATTCAAATTCTGACATAATATGTTTACCAGCCAATACTACTCTTAGTAGTAATATTACCTCAGCTACAAATGTTCCTCCTATTATAATTGATTTACAAGATACCAACTCTGGTATGACATCTTTAGTGTCCAAAGATGCAACAAATGCTATTAAACAAACATCAAAAAAATCGAAAAAGGAGAAGAAGCGAAAGGACATTTCACGACAAAGTCAACCTTTGCAGGATTGTGATGATAACAATGCGACCACAGCATCTTATCTTCGTAAGCGGCAACCGGAAAACCTTTCAGTAAATGAAAAATCGTATTCAGCCTGCCCAACAATATGTAATATATCCGGTATGTATTACCTAAAAAATAAGACATAGATGAAAACGACAAATTATACCTTTTTAAAATGTAGTTATTAATATAGAGATAAAAAATAGACATTTTTCCTTCTATTTTTTTTATTCCTTAAAGATCTATAGTTCATAATACTATATTTATTATGGCTGAATTTAATCTGTTCTAGATTTGTAGGATTTTAGTTGTCAAGCTTTTTCAGTCTACTTTTTTGGAATGTCGATTATTTTAGGTGGGGTCACAACAATTTTTGAAGCATGATTATTCTTGTTTTTTTGCAGAGTGGTGTATCAAAACTTCCCTTTCATTTAATATGCACTAAATTCAGGCTGAAGGTGGATAAAATAATTATAGGTCGTAATGAAAGATATATCAAATAAAGAAAAAATAGTATTTATTGAGAGAAATCGCGAATAAATAGGGAATTTTGACAAAAGAGCAAGATAATAGTACAATTATGTAATGGTACTGCGTTTGAAACCTATATTGATCACTTCGTTTCTTAATTCGTGTTTTGTACATCAACCCCATAAAACCAACGTTGTTGCTCGAAATTAATAAAATAAAATAGTTCCTGTAAAATAAATGTCAAAAAATTTTTGAATGAGAATGCCGTTAAGTAAACAACACTATTATGTTATTAACAACATTAAAATCAAAATACAATATTAGATCACGATATTATTGGAATATAAACAGAGGACTAGGCAGGAAACGCAGAAATGGAATATAATGCTCTATGCATTTTAAATATTACAAAAATCTTTAAAGATAATAGGGCTGTCAATCCGATTCTACGAGACTTTAATAAAGTTGCTAAGAGGTTTACATAATAAATTTTAATAGAGTATTTGGCACTATGTATGAAATATTATTTTAGTATAATATAATATAATATATATGTATAATATAATATGTATATAATATAATATATATATGACACTCAAAACAATTTGCTTAATGGAATAAAGTCTTAATGGAATTAAGGTCTCGATATATTTATAATGACTTATATCCTACAGGACTTCATATTGAGTTTACACATGTGTATCTGAAATTGCAGAGTACTCGGACGACGCACATACATCTATGAGTGGAGAGTGTCAAGACATTCTCACTCATGTTCCCACTTTAGAATGTTTTGCATTAAGAGCGAATTATCAAAATAATTTTTTTTATGATAGAGTAAACTATGTATTTATCTGCTCATATATTAAATAAACTTCATATATATTCAAATAGTGATGCCATTTGAATGTTGTCTGAATAAACTGTAGTATTTACTTATTTATTTGGTCATTAAATCATTTAGTCAGGTTTACAACCTGGTTTCGCATTACCATTTACGTCGTATGTGTTAACTTTATCCATTAGTAGCGGGACCTATAGTTTAATGTCAATTCCGAAAGACAGATTTGTAAATCTTTCCATTGCAATTTTATTTTACTCTCGACAGACTGGAAGACTGCTGAGAGGAAGTCGCCGAAAAAAAATATTCTAATTTATATTTCGTTTTATTCGAGATATCTGAGCCGAGGGATTGAACCTCGGACCGAAATTAATAACCTAACACATTAACCACTAGACTACAGCAAATAAATTGTAATATATTTGTATATATTTTGAATTAAATTTTTCAAAACTATGTCAATTTAAGTGTGTCAAATAATAATTTTTTTTTATTAATTTAGAAGCTTCAAATTTATATTAAAAACAAAGAAATGCAATCAAGTGAGTAGTGTGCTAGACTATTTAATGAAGTCGTGATTTGATTCCCACCACAGACTGGTTTGGACTCACTACACCGAGCATAATGTTTAAGTTACTTTTTATTATTTAAAATATTTTTATTATTAAAATATTATTTTTATTATTAAAAATTTATTTTATTCATTAAAATAGTAATTATCATTTGTACAGCTGTGTGTGAAAAATTTATAAATAGTAGCAAGCTATATTAAATATATTTTATTCAAGTAAAAAAAAATAATTTTTATTCAAGTTAAAAAAAAGTTTGTTATTACATTTCATTACCACCAGTCTAAACTTCTGTAAAATAAAAAAAACTTCAGGACAAATATTGATTTTACAAAGAAAACGATGCTAAATTGTTAAAAACTCAAAATATTTGGCGTGCAAAAAAATAGTAGTAGCATTACAGAACGAAAATGCAGAGAAAAATATCTCAAGTGATGACTTTCTTAACCTATTTTGTTAGATATACCTTAATATTTAGTTGAAAAGCTCTTATTGGCTATTGCAGCTGCGCAACGCCAAATTATTGAGTCAACTAAAGAACTGCATTTGCCGGCTATGGTATCATCTGAGCCATTTGTTACTTCAACAAAGATAAAACAGGACTTGGGGCTTGATGTTCATACCTCAACTATTCGCCGGCATCTAATTAAAGACAATTTATTTGGTAGAAGTCCAAGGATTGCTAAATTCAATACATGTCCGCAGCCGACTTAAATTTACAAGATATCACGTTGATTGGTCTCAGTCGAAATGGCGCAATATACTGTGGATAGATAAATTCAAAGTTGTTCTTTTTGGTAATCCTGGTACCAGAAAATATGTAAGAAGACTTTGGAACAAAGTATACGATCCTAAATTTTTCATGAGAACCGTAAACCATGGTGGTGCAAAAATTAACGTTTGGGGTTGTTTTTCTTATAATGGTACAGTACCCATATTTTGGATTAAAGGCAACGTGGACTACTCAATATATGCGGAAATTTTAAAAACTGTCATGCTTCCTTATGCAGAATATAATATACCGCTTAAATGTGTGTTCCAATAGGACAACGATCCCAAACATACCAATAAAATAACAAATAATTGGTTTTCTGAAAATAAAATTGAGGTATTAGAATGGCCGGCTCAGTCCCCACATCTTAATCCCATTGAACATCTTTGGGGCGATGTGAAAAAAGGTGTTTTTAAAGATACGCCGGGAAATGTAGAGCAGTTGTGGGCGTCTGTGAAGTCAGCTTGGGAAAGTATTCCTATCAAGAGGTACATACCTTTAGTTGACTCAATGCCTCGGCGTTGCGCAGATGTTATAGCCAATAAGGTCTTTTCAACTAAATATTAAGGTATATCTAACAAAATAGGTTAAGAAAGTCATCACTTGAGACATTTTTCTTTGCAGTTTCGTTCTGTACTGTTACTACTATTTTTTTGCACGCCAAATATTTTGAGTTTTTAACAATTTAGCATCGTTTTCTTTGTAAAATCAATATTTGTCTTGAATTTTTTTTTATTTTCCAGAAGTTTAGACTGGTGTTAATGAAATGTAATAACAAACTTTTTTTAACTTGAATAAAAATTATTTTTTTACTTGAATAAAATATATTTAATATAGCGCTACTATTATATTTTACACAGCTATAATTAATAAAAAAAAAATTAATCGTTTGCATATTATAATAGGCCGGTATAATTTTTTTGTTGACCGCAATTCTAACGTAGGCAGTCATGGTTTTTAGAACATAAATAAAAATAATGTTGATTTCATAAAATTTTACACTTTTCAATAATTACTGCATAATATTAATATTGCAAAACTGATGTCAATCCGCTTTTCTTTCTCTAAGTATAAAATATCATAAAATTCAATTTAATATTCGTTTCCAACTATTTCTTGATAGTTTAAAAAACGTTAAACTGAAGACAATTTTTAAACAAATTTTTTGAATAAAAAATGTATGAAAATGTTCTTATCTCGAATGTATCAAAATGCATCAGAATGTTCAGAAATGATCACTTTCCTTCTGATTGTGATGTCGTCTGAACAGGTGGTGATTATAAATGATATACCATCACAGACTAAAGCCAAAAAAAACTAGTTTTTTGAAAATTTCTTCTAAACAGTTCTATTGATCTTCACTGATAAGTAATAATATAACAAAAATATCGATTTCAGTTAAAACAGAAAGGTGATTGTTAAAAGTACAGTAAAAGTAACAATGAACAAATTAAAATGAGAACAAAAATAGCAAAACGATATTCCTATATAACGAATTTAGAAAAAAGTTGAATGTATAAAACGTCTTGAATTTATAGTAGGTCATAATTTCAAGACAATAACGTAAAATTGGTTGAACTTTAATTTTAAATCCATATATACTACCCTAACCAGTATTAATTCATACACCGCCTTTTTTTTTTTTTTTTTTTTTTTTTTTTTTTTTTTTTTTTTGATATGCCACATTCATTAACTATATATTTTGGTAAAAATTAAGATTGCTACAAAATGTGTTGATATTTTTTGATAATTTATATTCATAATTATCAAATTATTAAAAAAAATTTGATAAAGCAATTAAGTCTTTCCTATTTAATATAATACAATCACTAAATCATTTAGATATATATCATTATAATATTTGACAGGTATGAGATGGCATGAATATCGTGTTTTAAGAGAAAAAAGCTGCCGTGAGTGGTGAGGAGAGAGAGATGGAGTATGGTGGTTATAAGAAAAAGTGTGAGATATGAACGAACAAAAAAAGTATGAGGAAGCAGCGAGTCCGGGTGAGTGTGGTGCGTTGAGTTAAGTTGTGTGTGTTGCAAAATGACGGGCTCGTGATGCGAAGTAAGTCCTATGTTATTGCTCGTGATAGTAGTCCTGATTTAATAATAAAAAATTTATTTTAAAACTAAGCTATGCTAAAATTGCAAAGGATTTTGGTATGCCTAGAGCAACTGTATAATCCATAATTGTAAATTATAAAAAAAATGGTACAATGGCTACTCGAATAAGCAATCCCGGCCATGTTTCTAAAATCAACTCGCGTGAAATAAGAACTCTATCGAAAATAATTAAAAGTGATCGTTGAACTTCGGTCAGAAACTTGGCTACAGAATGATCAGATGCCATTGGAAAGTCTATTGGACGTGAGTGGACAAGGCAACATTTACAAATGTTAGGATATGGCTTTTATAAGATATTACATCTGGTAAACGATGCATTGAACATTTTTACAGACGTATAATTTTAATATCAGGCGAAGGAAAAAACCCCTGCTAAAAATTTTGCAAAAGTAAAGCGTTTACAATGGGCTAAAAACCGAAAATTCTGGACTCAACGTCAATGGAATTCTGTAATTTCTAGGGATGAATCAAAATTTGAAATTTGCGTTGGGGATACCAGAAGACATGTTATTCACAAAAAAGGTGAAGAGTATTACAGAGACTGTCTAAAACAGACAATTAAGTTGTCTGTTTTAGTGTTATGGTATGGGGATGCTTTTCAGCAAAGGGTGTAGGGAAGCTGCATTTTATAGATGGCATTTGAAATGCACAAAAGTATTGTACAATTTTGGAGCAAACCCTGCTTACATCGATAAACAGTCTAAGTAATTTTGAAGAATTCATTTTTCAGCAGGACGGAGCTCCCTGCCATAGAGTCAAAATCACAAAAAATAGGCTTCAAGATAACAGGATTAATGTTTTAGACTGGCCTTTTTCTAGTCCTGATCTTAATCGCATAGAATTAATGAAGAGACGGTTGCGTAATGAACCATAAACAACTTTGACTGGATTAAAGCATAAAATAGAAGATATTTGGCAGTCAATAACGCCAGAAGAGTGCCAGCATTTGGTAAATACCATGAATAAACGTTTAAATGCTGTCATAAAAAATAAGGGGGATGTCACTCAATTTTAAAGTATGTTAGTTGTATTTATTTTACTCTGTATGAATTAATAGTGGTCAAGTATTTTATGTTTTTAAATAATGAAGTTTTGTTTAAGTTTATATTTAGGAAAGACTTATTGCTATATGTATAAAATTTTTCTATAAATTTGGAGATAATAAAATTACCTTTCAAAAAATGTAACACTTGTTGTGCAATCATTGTTATTTTTCAAAATATATAGTTTTGAATGTTGGCATATCAAAAAAAAAACGCGGTGTATGAATTAATACTGGTTAGGGTGGTATATATATATATGAAGAAGGCAATAAATATTTAAATTCGCTAACAAAACCTGTCCGTATCAACAATAATCTATATGTATAAACATACTGTAATGAATTTAGATTTACGTTGCGTAATAACTATATTCGGACAATTTTTAAATGCAGTGAATAACGCCTAATTATCGACCAACGACTTGTCGGTGAAGTACAATCACCGAAAAGGCATTCAACACAAGGATGATATTGAAACAAATTTTTCAGTTGTAATATTGTATTAAAAAATCAAAAATTTTTAGAAAACCAATATTAATTAAAATATATATAATTTTCTTTTTAAGTTTTTTTCTTTTTTAAGTTTGTGTTTAATTGTAATTAAATTCTTTATTGTTCGTACAATTTTGTGTGCCACAGTTCACAACTTGTTCGAACAACGACAATTGCTTTGTTTGTTATTCCTCTGTTTTCATCGTTTGTTGTTGCCTTCTTGTTTTGTTTGTGTATTTTGTTTACATTTATTCTTATAGTTGTATTTTCGTTTACTTGTTTATCATTGATAATTTGTAAACAAGTTCATTGTTCTTTGTTTTTGTAGCTTCTGTTTATAATTGTAGATTTAAACGATGTAATTCCTAAACTTTTTCCATTTTCGTAACACTGCCGACCACTTAAGCCTGTTCGTTCCGAATAGGCGCAATATCCAGTAGAACCAGTTGTCCCTCGTGGAAGCCCTCCGTATTTGCTGCACGATCATACCTATCTTTTATTCTATCACTGACCATTTTTATATGGGTGCGCACTCCTTAAAGTTTGTTTATGATTAGTAAGATCAGTTGTAAAAAGTGTAGCCGACTATAATACACCCATTTAGTCTTCTAGGAAAGTTATCACACCCGTCCGTAACAGAATAGACAAGTAAAAATAATTGCGCATATACATACATACATCACTGGTCATTACAATCCTTCAGTCAGAATTACGGCCTAGTTTGTCACACCACTTATGCTATGTGCGTTAATTTTATACATGAGTAGTGGAACCTACAGTTTAAAGTCGACTCCTAACTACAGATTTTTGAGAAACTTTTCATGGCAACTTTAGTTGCTCTCAGAGTTTTTGCCAGAAATCTACTGAGAGGAAGTCGCTTAGAAAATATCATATTTTCGTTTTGATATCTGACCTGGGGATGTCTAATAAGGCAACACACTACCTACTAGATTACGGCGACATAACTTAAATTGACTTAAGTCGATTTAGGTTGTTATTACTTGGGATTACAGCTTTATAAGACTGATTAAACATTTTCTTTTGCTTTATTTAAAACAATTGAATATCGAAACTACCTTTTACTATTATTTTTTGAACTAAAATTTTGCGAATTTAAATTAGAATATTGCGATATATATATGCATTGAAAATCGGTGGGCACATAATCCTTAATTTTTAGTCATTTTAATAACCAATGTAATATGTTTTTATTTTTACAGAAATTCTTTCACTGTCTAATAGTTCAATGAGTTCAGTGTTTCCTTCCGCAGACGGTATTACTAAAAGTATTTATAATCGAGGCCAATGTGAATTACCCTCATCTTCGGGAAGAATGGCAAAGTCCGACTTAACGTTTGCGGGGAAGTTTAGACATACTACTAGTTCGTCTTCAACAGGGTGTGATGTTTTAAATTACAATAATGATAAAATAAATGTAAATATATTGAGTAGCAATTCTCCTGATCAAAATAAGTTTTCACTCTTCGGAGGAAGTGGAACAACAAATTCGAATGACAGTACCTCAAATAGTCGAACCTCACAGTTTAATATCTCTGTAAATGCTATTAAACACGAAGTAAGTAGCAATAGCAAACAAAATGAAGAAGATACCACTATTAAGCACGATATTAATGAAAAGTCTATGTCGAATATGTCCAACAAGGGAAATTCTCTCGTAGACAATGTTGCGTCCGTTACTCCGACTGCCGCAATTTTAGTGCCACAACAATCAATAGATTTAACAACAATCGACATATCATCGGGGCAAACAATTAAACAACCAAAGAAAAGAGGCCGTAAGAAGGGTTCTAAAGGGGTCGATTCTGTTATTGCAAAAGAAACTAGCTTGTCATCACAAATGCTTATGTCATCACTGAGTGCCGCTGGCAAAAAAGTAAAAACTACAAAAGAACTTTATGCAGAAATGGAAAATAGGAAACTTCGTAATGTAAAAGTAGTAGTTGGAGCAGAAACACCGTCAAGTGCATCTAAAACATGGACTTCACATCAGCTTAAAACAATAAATTCACCCCGTACACCTTTTTGTTCAGGTTAGTAATACTATACTTTACATATGTATACATATATAGGTAGGGAGTTGTATTTGCTAGAAAGTAGTTTAATAAAATTTTAAAGCTCATGATTTATTAAGATTTTTTTATTAAGAATTTATTCAGTAAAATTAAAAAGCGAACAGCAATCTTCATTCATTATAAAAAAATATTAGTCTCCGACTAGCTTTCAAAGCGTACGGTTGATTTTGCTCTCGTTTGTAAATAAAATTAAAAAAGAAGCGTTTTTGTAAAATAACGGTCGTGGCGTAATTTATTTTCAAGAAGTGTTTTTATGCTTGTCTTTGCAAATAAGAAAATTGCACTTAAAGACAGTCAGTCTTTAAATTAACCATGGCTCCAGGTCTACCGGCCAACCTGTCTAATAACAGGTTCTTTGCTCTTGCGGATTTCATAGAAAATCCGTCCAAGAAAGCTAAACGAAAAGTTTTTGAAAACAAAATCACTCGCAAATTTATATTCCATCTCATACAAGCTTCATGAGACACTCAACTCCGTCAAAGGTATAATATACACACCGTGCTTAATACATGTTCCAGAAAGTGAGATAGTACAGGAGATAAAAGATCAAGGTGTTACTGTCATTTACAAATTCACTAGACCCATCGAAGGCGGTAAAACTCGTCCTCCAACTGGCAAAATGATAGTGACTTATGATTTATACGGTTTATCCACTACTGTTTACGTCACAAAATACACAGAAGGAAAAATTATGACGTTTAACGGTGTTACCGGCGTAATTAGAAGGAGAAAGAAGATGGAAATGTGGGTGATCAAAGATCAAAATAAGACATACTGCTCATAAATCATTTTTCTTGCCGAAATTTGCCAATACTTTTTAATTTCTTGAACGAAAAAGTTAAGTCATTATTATTGTTAGTTCTTATTATTATTTATTAATAGTTTCACACAAAAATTACATTTTTTGTTAACACGCATTAATATAAAAAAAACCCATCCCAAAAGCTAAAAAAACATAAATAAACAAAACAGAGAAAATGAGAGAGAGACAGAAATACTTTTTGGTAATATTTGCTATTCCTTTCACACTTCGCCAGTAAAAATTCCAAATTCCGTTTCCTTACTGGTTTATATTGTGGTTTACGTTGCTTGGTAGAAGTGTAAAGTTGAACACTATATTTTCAACCCGGTGCAAAGGAAACCCAACTTGCCCAGATTGCAGCCTTCCACCACACGCTCCAGAACGGTTTACCCGCATCTTCTGTATAAATTGTTCGGGATAACACTCATCAGCTGACAGTAACTACCCCCGTTTCGTACAAATGAAAGAGATTTTAAAAGTTAAAACCAAAAACTATTGTAATATAGCCCGCCGTCAATACAGGGAAAGTAATCCAATTCCAACATTCACGCAAAACACATTTGCTTATGTAGCCTCTGACTCTCCCACAAGACGAAAAGAACCATCAAACATCAAGACAATAAAAAATATATTTAATCAAAATAAAGAAATAAATAAACAACCAACAACAAAAACAAGTAAAAGCATCGAAAACACAAATATACACACATCGTTAAAAACAAATGAATTCTCTAATGAACATGAAACAACAAAAACAAAATTCGTAGTAACGGAAAAAACCAGAATCCATCTACTCACAAAAATAATACCACAGACTCCATTAAAATAAACACAAAGATCTGTCTCCAATCTCTGAACTCAATCTTATAAAAAATGGCAAATACTTTATTAGGTCGAGCGACGAGGAGCCTCTCGACGAGGTCACATTGGACCTCGTATCATAGTAGTAAAGTTAACATCCCAGCTCAGTACCACAACTCCCACTAACTTAAACTAACGCAAGTATCAATATTATATCTTCATTCATGGACTTGTAAATAACTACCCTGAGCTTCAATTACTAATTAGGGACTTAAACCTAAGTATTATCTCTTTACAAGAAACGCACTGTGTTTATAACTTTACACCAATTCCTCCAAAAAGTTACTCAGCCTACTTCACAAATTCAATGCAAAATAATACATCAAAACAAAGTGCAGAAATATTCATTAAATCGGATATTCCACACAAAGAAATAAACATAGACACCGTATATCAACTCGTTGCCATCGAAATAAATCTCAACATTAAGTTCACCATCCTATCCTTTTATATCCCACCATCCGAAGACATCTCTGTTCGAGAATTAACAAATATTATTTACTCATTTAATACTCCTGTTTTTGTCGTTGGTGATTTCAATGGATGTAATACCACTTGGGGATCGCCATACAATAACAATAAAGGAAAGCTGCTGGAAACCATGATACTAGACACTGGGCTGTGTGTGCTGAATGATACACACCTCTCAACAGACAACACGTTTCCCCAAATTGATTTATCTCTTTGATCAATATCACTACTACCTCTCGCCCACTGGAAAACTCTTACTGACTTACACGGGAGCGACCACTTTCCAATAAAAATTTGACTAAAAATCTCGCATATAAACTGCCCTACTAGGACAAATACAAAGCAATTTTTAGTACAGCTCGGTGATTGGCCCAATTACTCAAGTCAAGTAGATGATGAATTGTTGAAAAGCCCCATATCCAACCAGGGCAACAAAGATGCTGCGAAAATAATCAAAAGTATACGAACAGCCGCAAATTTGCACATAGCCAAATCTAAGGGCTGTGCAAATGTAGACCGGACCCCGGTTCCTTGGTGGAATTCAACTTTGCAAAGTCTTCGCATTCAGAAAATCGAAAAATGGAAAAAATTTAAATCAGGACCGAGGCAAGAAAACCGCTTAGCCTACAAGAAACAAAACGCAAAATTTAGATACGAAATATTAAAGGCAAATTATTTCAGGACAGAATGGAAAAAGTATTTTTCTGACGAAAACTTCTCATCCTTATACCAAACATCCAAGAATGTATCGAACATAACTGTGGAAAGCACTAAAGACAAAGAGGCCTTATTTTTGGATGAATCCACAACCATGGTGGAGCTTAAGAGCTGCTTAAATAAAGTTAAAGTCACATCAACAGGACATGATAGGATTTCTTATCCTATGATACAAAATTTTTCATATCAAAGCCAAACAAGATTACTAGATATCTACAACATTATTTTCAGTAGCGGAGTCATACCTCACTCATGGAAACTTGGCGTTATCGTACCAATTTCCAAAAATAAAAACTCAACTTCTGCAGGAGATTTCCGACCAATATCTTTGTTACCATGTTTATCCAAAATTATGGAACGTGTCATAGCTACTAGACTAGCATAGACCAGGACATGGTTCATGACCAAGAAAAAATTAATCGCAATAGAACAAATTGGCTTCAAAGCCAATAAGGGTTGCGATGACGCCCTATTGCACATAGACTACTATATAGCCAAAGCTTTTTTTGCAAAAATCATGTAAACATTTTATCGATTGACTTTGAGAAAGCTCTTGATAGAATAGGTCTTCATGTCATTTTACACATCCCCAAATCTTGGTTGGTAGGGCCGAAAATCTTCAATTATGTCAAGTCATTTTTATCAAATAGACGATTTAGAATCAGAATTAATGCACATGATGCAAAATCCTTTACCCTCAATAACGACATTCCTCAGGGTTCCCTCCTCTCAGTGATATTGTTCCAGATCGCATTTAACGAAATAAGCAAAATTGTAAACAAACACAAATTTGCGGAACACTGCCTGTAAGCCGATGATCTGTATATCCTCTGCAAAAGAAACAATAATGACGAATCCACAGAAATTCTAGAAAAAGTCCTACTTGAGATCGATAAATGGACTGAATATTCTGGTGCTAAAATCTCGATCCAAAAAACAAATAAATTCCATATTTGCAGAAAACACCTTTGTGACTAAAATTGTTATAGAATTAAAATAAATAACCATCACATTGAAAACTTTAAAAAAATGAAAATGCTGGGACTAACTTTCTCATCAAACTACACCTGGAAATATCATCTAGTTGCATTGAAGAACTCATTTATTAAAGTCAACATATTTAGATACTTAGTAAACAAGAGTCTTGTTCACATCAATACTCTTCCTTACCTCCCCAAAGCTCTATTTCTAAGAAAAATGGATTACGGCCTATGCATTTATGGTAAAATTAGTAAGTGCGGCATCAATATAACTAAGCCAATTTGTCATAAAGCAGTGAGGGCTGCGGGGTACGCTTTCAGAACAACTCCGATCAACAATTTACTCGAAGAAACTGGTCTTCCGTCTATAGAAAATAGAATATATCATGCCAAAGCTAGAATTCTGCCAAAACTCAATAGTACAAACTCAGTTATAGACCAGGACATTAAATCCAACCTAACCTCTAAACGACCTAAGATTTAAATCGGCAATTGCTGAGACACTAGAAATGTCTTCTGTTTTTAAGATACCACTAACAACACCAAAAAAACAATTAAACAAAGCTCCATGGAACTTCGACCTAAATTGTCTTGATCTGTCACTTACTAATTTCATCAAAAATACTAAACCACAAAGCACAGTTATAAAAATCTCGGTTGTTGGAAAAAGTTTAATTCTAGGTGCACTTTACGAACATGCCTCAGTTTTCAATGCAGAATCCTGTGCTATTTATCAGGCTATTCGTCTTGCACTTAAAAACAAAAATAAGACTGCTATCTTTACAGATAAAAGCCATAAGTAGCCCGTTTAACAACAAATGGAAAATAATATCACACATTAGAAATTCGCTAACAGGGAATGAAAATAGAATAAAATTAAATTGGATACCTAGCCAAATTGGAATTGATGGTAATGAAGCCGCCGATTCAGCAGCCATATACGCCTCCTGCACCAATCATAATGGATGGTACAATAGAAAAAATTGATATTCGACGTCACATCGAAAGCTGTCTTAAGCTCAAACTCAAGGAACCTCCCGTTACACATTACCATTATTCAACAATAAATCCGCAGCACAACCCACCAATAAACCCTACAAACATCTCAAAAAATAAAATCAAAAAATTTTCAAGACTGCGTCTAGAACATACCAACTTCTCACATGATTGGTTACTAAAGAAACTAACTTCTCGACCCACCTGCACAGAATGTAAATACAATCTAAATATCAAACAGATTGCCCTGTTTTTTAAGGCGAAAGGAATAGAATACTCTCAAATTCCTTAAAGAACCATCACACACTAATATTAACAAAATATATAACTATATTAAAGCAACTAAATTAAAAATATATAAATGTAGTAATAAGCATACACATATGTATTTATGAACCAGAGCTGATGGCCCAAGTAGCTAATGCTCCTAAATGTATTTAATTTCAGAATTGATTCTGTTGATTAAATTTAATAAACAAATAAAATAAAAATATTCATAAAAAATAATACTCGCTTTCCTTGTGTGACAAAACTAAAGCAATTAAATTAAAAAAATTTAGTTGTGTATCCCCTACTTTTTCAAATTGCAGTACATCTGTGTGGCATATATTCAATTTAGTTAGACAAAACCTTATAGATGCGATTTCTACCTGCTGCAATTGGTCGTCCTTATTTTTTCAGGTATCGTGTAATATTGATCTAAAATATCCCATAGATTTTATATGGGAATGAGGTCAATTGATTGTGCTGACCACTTTGTTACATTGATATTAATACTCACAAATCACCTCTTCACCCATTTAGCTCCATGTTTCGGGTCATTATCCTGCTGATATATCGACTTTAGTGGCATTTCATCCTCTGCATGTGATAGCGTAACATTTTGTAATATGTCTTTGAAGATAAAACGTTACGTTATGCCTATAACATAACATAACATAATCGGCATGTGTGAAAAGGTGATTTGTGAGTATTAATATCAATGTAATAAAGTAATAATTGACCTCATTCCTATATAAAATCTATGGGATATTTTAGATCAAACGTAACATTTTATAAAATGTTATGCCATATAACATATATCCTAACCACTGTGTGATATACAAAAATTAAAAGTTCCATATTTTGGAAAATAAATAATAACAACGCCTGAAGAGTTACATTTTGTGAAAGGTAATTTTATAATCATTGGTGAACCTGATCATTCAATTCTACCAATTAATAGGTTTTTTAGTAGAAGAAGAAAAATTAGATGAACAATTTATTGTGTAATAGTTGGCATAAAGTCTGCGATGTTTAAAAAATTATGACTAGAAGAAGAATTGCATTTATTTCTAATACTAATTCCAAATTTTTTTCTTTTATTAGTATCAATCTTGTTATTAAAGTCATACTTCATATTTAGAATTTGAAATATTTTACTGCTAATGTATAATATGATATTAACTATATTGTTAAATTGATCTATGTATACTGTGTTGAAGACACCATATCCTTATCTATTTTGGTTTTTATCACCGTCCTTTTTTTAATATTATAGAGTTCATATATTTCTTTTCTTCCCATACTTCTACTCAATTTTTTATTAAACAAACGTATGGCATTTATTTTTCATCACTTTTTTAATTGATATAAATCAAATAAAAGAATGTGATTGTTACAGAGTTTTCCAATCATAATTAATATGATCTCGAGTTCAGTCTAATTATCGCTATATATATTATCTAATTTATTTCAGATTTAGCTGAAAGTGATAGCTGTACGATGACATCAGAACTATCCCGTGATAGTAATGGCATTCCTATAAAGACTGTAGGTAAGCGAGATATGCCTTTAGATAGCAACAGTAATTATTCACACCATGGATCAGAATTAAAGACTGACACATGTGGTGAAGGTACAACATCGACAACAACTGCAACAAATTCTTCAACCTTGGCCTTAACTTTACAATTGAAACATGAATTACAACAACTTCTAAAACATTTCTCACCACCACCCAGTGTAGAAGAAATAGAACGTGAATGTTTTAACGATATTACACCTTGTACATGTGTTGTAGAAGAAATAGTTCTTTCTGACGAGCTTTGTAATATAGACGGCAGTAAAAAAAAAAATTTTGACACAGATCTCAGTGCTTTAAATACCATCATCAAACATGATAATAACGAATTACAGACTGAACTAACAAATGTTACTGACGACAAATCTTTCTCTGAGTCGCAAAGAGATCCAGTTATCCAATCAACCCCACTAATAAAACCTAAAAAATCAATATTTGATTTGGATTTTGATGCTGACGATGATCCTTTAAATTATATTATAGCCGATATAGTTGGTAAAAGTACAAAAGAAAAGAGTACGGAATTAATTGAGGAATCATCGAAAACTTCTACAATAGTTGAAAGCAAATTTGTTGCATCCCAAAAAGATGAATATATTCATAGTGCAAGTAGTCATGAAAATGATGTTACGCCTGCAATCGACGTTCCAGTATTGCCTTCTACGGACGTCACAATAATTCCCTCGTATAAAATTAAATATGATGCAGAATGTCAAGCCAAAACCCGTTTTGAAGTACAAACACAAAAAATCACCAAATTTCATGTGGATAACTTAC
The DNA here is from genome assembly GCA_005959815.1 of Sarcophaga bullata. Classification (NCBI taxonomy): domain Eukaryota; kingdom Metazoa; phylum Arthropoda; class Insecta; order Diptera; family Sarcophagidae; genus Sarcophaga; species Sarcophaga bullata. Next base: position 42,752 of record QOCX01001005.1, read on the forward strand.
ATAACTGTTTTATACCAAACGTTAATGGAAATTGGAATCATGCGGATCTTAATACTAATAGTCAATCCAATGTGAAAAGAGAGGAAAGCAATGACAATAGCTTAGAGCGAGGTATTGCTGATGGCTACATTGTAGTACCGTTTTATGGTTCAGAAATGAACGAAAAAATTGTTAAAGATCTTAGTCATGTGAAATTTACAACTAAATTTAAACACAAATCCTGGAATAGTCAAAACGAAATTTTATTTCATATACCATTTATGGGTGTCTCTCGGCTGTCAGACTCCTCGAAACTAAAATCACAAGGACCTGAACTTATTAATGAAGAAGAAAAAGAAAACATTGATCATAAATTAAATGTAAGTAATTTAAATTCATTTGGCTTTGAAGTTACAGTTAAAAATTGTTCAGAAAATGAAAACGTCTACGCCAAAGATATTAAGATGGTGCCAATGAAAAAAAAGAAAAGACGTTCAAAGGAGGCTGCGACTTCTACAAAATATTACACGACAAAGAGGTTGAAATTATCTGCCAATGGGAATAAAAAAAAAACAGGAAGTCAATATGATTTTGAAAATAGTGGCTCCATCAAATTCTTAAGTAAAAATGGTGTTGAGCATGAAAACTTGGATATTTTAACGAGTGACTCAGACATCGACGGAAATGAACAGAGTGACGATGATAACGACGTAAAAGTTAGACTGGCTAATGTTCAGTGTGATGAAAAGGAACCTGATAATTATCACCATGAAGTTATAAGTCATGACCTATTGGATAATTCTAATGAGCAAAATCACATAGTTCTGACTGTTAAAAAAACACCTTCAAAAGCTAATTCCCCATTAAACACATTGTCTAATTTATCGCCCGTTTATACTAATATCTACGAAAATCTGAATGGTGTAGCAAATAAAGAAAACAGAAAGACTAGCCGTTTAAAACAAAATCAGGAAATTGAGATGAGCGGTTTAAAAATTGAAGATGATATAGATGATTTGTTGTCTAAAGATGATAATTTTTTTGCAAGAATGAAACGAGTTAAAAGGCAAAAAACATACGAATCTTCTGAAAACTTTAAACTACATAAATCTTTATTTTATCGCGAGGAAACACATCCGTTTGTGAAGCATGGGGCACACTTTTATAGGGAAAGTATATTTCAAATAAGTAGTTGTAGTTCTAGTTGTAGCGCAGAGGAGGAGACAATCGTAAAAGCTCCTCGCCTAAGATCAGCATCTTCGTCATCATCAAACTCATCTCTAGAAAAAAATAATGATCATCAATACGATGACCTTACATTAAATCTACAACAACACATTATATTCTCAGAGTTTGAAAAACGGACAATAAATACATCGACCACTTACACTAAATGTTCACCCGAAAGCATGGATTTTAAATCAGACCTCAAACAACTGGAAACTGATAACCAAATCCTTTTTTTGGATAGTGATGATGACGATTTGCCGGAAGACAACAACCTCATGTTAGTATCCTTCAATCATATATACTCAACCTGCGATGGAAGTAATACATATTTAAATAATGAACAACTGAAAAAAAGTAGTAACGAACGGGTAAATAATTTGCTGAAGCAGCGACACCAAAATTGTGATGATAGTAATTTACATAATACTTTTAATTTAATTAAATATATTGATAATAAAAGTTCTGTTAGTAGTAATAATAATAATAATTCATCTATAATAAATTACCTAGATTCAAGCATCACCTTAAGCGGCAGTTGTAAAAATTCAGGAATCCAAGACGACAACGGTGTTAATAATAAACTATTTCAAGAATATCAAAGTGGAATTCGTGCCGTCGATGAAGATGTAGACGACGAACAAGGGAACAATTGTGCTCGTTTTCAAGAATTCAAAGAATGGCATGAAGTTCTTCAATTGCGATCTTACAATGACGAACTTTTAACTGTTCTACCATATGTCGTTCTTGATTAAATTAAATATATTTTTTCAAAATTTTAAATTATTTTCTCTTCTTAATTAGTTTTCATGTACTTATAAATTTACGGAACTAGACTCGATTTTATATCCATCAGACTACATTTGAATACCAGACCTTATTTAAAAACCTATTTTTATATTAACAAATTTTAAAAAATTTATACATTTGCAAATGCTTTCAAAAGCTCCGATAACTAAGGTTTATTTGAGAATTTTTTATACTATCAGTTTGATTTTTTTATTCAGTTATTTACTATTTCAATTTTCACTTTTTTCCTCGTTTTGTAAATCATAAATTTGTCCCATAATCTTCAATACAATGAAATAATAATTTTAAATTATTTAGAAGACTTAAGAATTTTCTTTTCACCATTTGCCATTAGAAATAATTATATGACATATATATATACTTTTTATAAAGAAGTCTACAATAATTTTTTTTTTTCAAGATGATTAAATAAATACATTTTACAAATATTGTTTACAATTTATTAACTCAACGCGACGAAATTTATTCGCTTTCAAAATTTTTTTCTTAATATTTTCTTATCTAATTTGAATGAAAAATATCTTGGTTTCAATGGTAGAATAAATTTTAATGTTTTGATGTGCACTTTTCTGATTGATAATTAACGAATTTTTTGTTTATAAATATTAAAACTACGTTTGCTATTAATTTAATTATATTGAATATAGTAAAAATAATACATGGTACGCATGTTACCAAATCAATTTTTGTTAATATCGAAACCGCTTTAAAACTCATGAATATACTCTAGATATATATATATATATATATATTTTAATAAGTGCTTAAATTGAAGCAAATTATATATATGATACTATAATATTCTATATAAATATATATATATTATTATTATTTAATTTAAAATTATAAAAAAAATAATTTAGCTTTTATTTTAACATTGATATATAGTGATGTTACTTAATACTGAATTTAATTTCGTCATTGTTTTTAAATAATTCAGCTGATGTAAATTTATCTAAAAGATTTTTGAATAACTAGTTAGTAATGGACTTTTTAAAAGAAATAAATGTTTTGGAGCGATGTAATCATATTTTATTCGTTGTTGGCTTTAGTTTAACTGAATTTAACTGAAATAAACTATTCAATTGAAATTGTTTTATTTTTGTTCGTAAATAAATTTAATGTAAAGTACACCGTACAAATGAAAAAAGGACTGATGGAATATACAATCAAAATATATATTGAAAATATTTTTGTGAAATTATATAAAGTTTACTATTATTAATACTACTGTTCCAAATACTTAAAATATTAATTTATAAAATATGTTACAAGTAGAATATAAATTTCAAATGACTAAATTGAATAAATCTTTCAATATGTCCAAATTCTTCTATAAACAAGTGCATGGTAATTGAAACAATTTATTTTTATCTAGTTAATACTTTAAAAGATTTATAACCGTAAATTTGTGTTGAAGTTTAATATATTAAATACGATATAATTTGATTTTGTATTAGTATATACTTAAATATAAACTAAAAATTAATATTTGGTTATTAAAATATAAAATTTTATCAGTGCGTTTAAGTTACACCAAATGCTGCAAAGAAATTCTTAATAAGATTTAGATGTATTTAGTTAAATTCTACAGATGTGTTATAATTTAAATTTAATCTTTACAGTTAAACAACATGGAAAATTTTCTATGGGATTTCTTTTTACTTTACAAAGGTCAAAGTAGCTGTTATATGTATGTATATGCATATAATATTTTTCCAATTTAATTTTTATTGAGCTTAGTATAAAAATATTCACCATTAAAACTTTGGTTTTGCCATAAAGCTAAATTTATTGAACTCCGGATAATATTTATCAACTGTTGCTTTCAAGTATTTTATAATGGAGAAATTTCTGAAAATAAATGTTTAACAGAACTTTTTATTAATTTATATTATTCGTTTTCTTAATTACTTTTATATATAATTTTGTTTTGTTTCATATTTTTCTCCTAAATTTTAGTTCTTTTTTATTTTTATTTCAAATTAAAATAAAATCAATTATTTAATTCAGTAAAATTTAATTCTTGAATGGAAAACGTGAAATTTTTTGTTTATTTTGTTTTAATTTTTAATAAAATTCCATAATTGTTTATTATCTGAATCTTATATATCTATTTGTTCCTAAAGTGCGGTTCCTATCAAAATTAAATAATAACGTGAGTTATTAAAAATAAATTATCTGTACATGCCTAAATACATTTTTTTTAGATTTAATTTTAAATACAGAAATTTCTATAGAAAATTATTACTTAGAACAAAAGTAGAATTAAGTACTTTGCAGTTACTTACATAAACTTTTTATATGTTATACAAAAGAAAGAAAATTTATTACAGGAAAAGTCATATTATATTTTTAAAAAATATTTTGATTTCACTAACATTTACTTGCGTAGGCCTTATATTAAAAAATATATCCGCATCTGCATGGTATTTTTCCAATTATCCTGATTTATTTTGCGATCTCTAGAATATTGTACAGATTTTTTGTGGCCACTTCGACCATCTTTTTTTTGTCCGAAACTGTTTGCAAACTTTATTCGATCTGGTCTATTCAGGCTGAAACAAAGAGTTTTTTCTTAATCTTAATCATTCAGTTGTAATTGACTTGCGATAGACTTCAATTTTTATTTCCAAAACAGTAAAAAACCACAGACATTTTGTTTTGGTTCGTTACTAAGCCTCTTATCAAAATAAAAAAAATAAAAAACTCAAGAACATCTACCGAAAATTCACTTTATACTCTTGAACTTGGAACTAAATAAAATAAATTTGTTTAATTGGATTTTATGAAAATACATTTATTTATCAATTCTAAGTTACGCAAAAGATAAAAAATTTCAATAAATCGAAGCAACTGATTACATTTTCGCTCTACGGTAAATGCCTATGTGGGTTACTAATGTAAATTTGTTTTTCCCTTTTAGCACCTACACGAAACGGATTGAAATTTTTTTGTCATATCTCTGTTATCTGGCGTCTAAAATTTTTCGAATATAGGGTACTTTCGTAAATGTAGTAGTTGTGCAACACTACAGCATAACAAAAATAAAATGTTGAATGACTTGTGTCGAAAGGTTTTTTTTTGCAGACAAATGGACAAACGCAAATTTTTCCAAATATAGTTTGATTTCAGTTGCAATAGTTAGCGGTAAACCATTCCTTCGACAACATTGTAGTTTCGTGAAATAAAAGCTAATAAACAAAAGAAAATTTTGCTTTATATGCAGAAAAATGGAAAAGTAATACAATTTAACCGATATTGTTATAGAAAATTTTAATTATTTATGTTTTTAGTTCCGAGGTTTTAGTTCACATTTAACATACAAAAATTACATACAAAAAATTAATTTTTTTCCTTATTCTTTTTTATTCTAATTTAATAGAAAGCTAAATTTTCAATAATATTTGTTATTAATTTTGAGAACATTATTTTTAATTTTTGCAGAACGTTCAAAAAAGCAAATTCTGTTAAGTTATTGTGCAGTAGCAAAGCATCTGCAACAGTTGATCACGCATTAGCAACAAAACTTCGCATAACTGCCGCAGTGGTGCACAAATTTGCTGAATTTACGAACGCACCCATACTTCTCTTATGGCCTGCACCAACCTGGTTATGTTAGAATACTGTGTTTCTTTCTGAAGGCAAGTGAAGGATTCGGAATAGATTAATCTTCATTTCAAGTTGACATTAACTGTAGATCAAGCCTTACTTCATAATTCTAGCTTGTGTATTACTTTTGATACATGTAGAACATAGAATTGTCACGATTAGTGATAGTTTAAAAAAAAAAATTAATATTTTGATTTATTTTAATTTATTTTAACAAAATTACTTTATATTATATTTTATTATCACTTTTATGAAATTCATGCCAAAATTTTTGACATCAAACATTTCACGTCGGCTTGGTTGTTTTCCTAAATGGTAATAATTTTACATCTAGTACCGTTGCTTTGTGGCAATTTATAAGTTTCCAATTGTTTACAGCTTATTGTCACTCGCATGCTTTCCATTGAGGGCTGACTGAAACCTGATGGTACAAACCATTGTTATACTCCGTTAGAAAATTTTGTTGTCAACGTCATATGAGTAAAAAGTTTCCCGTTGCAATAGAACATCGACTATGTCAATAAAAATGTTCCCTCTTTGATTCCTCTCTGGTTTCGCGGATACAGGTTTCCACAAATACGGCTGTAAGTAGTTGCTAGGCATGTAGCATGTACTTGAACCTAAAACTGCCAATTCGATGTTGGTGGACCACGAAATTTATAACGACTATGAAATTCAATTAGGTACTCATCAACAGCGACAAAATTATTGGAATTATTTTTCGAAAATGTATATAGGTGTAAATTTATCATAATTTCCGAGTAGCACATTATCAAAGTAAATGATTCTGTTATCTTATACGTATCATCTGTAATATCTATGAAATAAAGCATAGGACGAAACACATTCTTCAAATGTTTGTCTGTCACGTGAGATAAATATGAGAAAAGCAGTAAGAAAGACTCTACAACATTTCAAGAAACAGCTGTTACCAATCTAGGTGAAAATTGGTAATAGTTTCAATTCCTAAACTACTAAAGGAACACGGTTCTCTGTACCATTTTTGGCGATAAATATCCTATTCTCATGTTTGTTGCTGCCAATACTTTTGTCAGTTCATAATACCAGCTTCTGTTTTCTTCATATTCAACGTTTTCAACAGCAGGAATATTACATATTACATTGGTATAAATAGAAGTTGTCTGACCTGAGGTTTGAACCTTGGCCTGACGTCTAATAAGCTAAAACGCTACATACTAGACTTCGACTACTTCAATCAATGTCAAGAACAGAAAATTCAACATTTTCACTTTCATCCCACACTTAACTTTCAAGTCCTTCTCAAAAACCATAAATAATGTATTATTTACGATAAAACTTCACAAAATCTTTGAAAACTTAAAAAAAATAACATACACAACACCAAAGAATCTCTAGCCAGTTATTTGCCGTTTTATTAGAAAGATCAGTGGAAGATCTCGTAAAAAACAAGCTCACAAGGGCCAAATAATATTTAGAAATTTCAAAAAAAGATTCGTTTGTTTCACCGCAAAATATTACCAACAAATTAGATTAAACATTGCAGCAAGAAATGTGAGACAGGGCATTAAAAGAAAAACAACACTAAGAAAGACGAAAGGTATTGGGTCCAAATTTAATTTCAAGACGTCTGATTTAAAAAATGGGTTCAAAAATTTCGAAATAAGCGATTAGCCATAAAAATTGCGGGGATATATTAAGCATGTTGTTGGGAGTGGAATAGTGTGGGGGAGGTATTCACTCAATGAAACTACGGAACGGACCCTTACCTCTATAAAAACATTTTGGAAATTGACATGTTACCGTTTGAAGAAGATAAAATTCCAGCTTTATGGATTTTTAGGCACGATAATGAGCCAAAGCGTACATCGAAGTAATGTTGAGACCTGGATTCAAATCACATTAATATGCTTAAGCATGCCAGCTCAGTCACCCGATAAATCCTATAGACATATGCATATATATATTATATTATTTATATGTATACATATATATACATACATATACTAAAATAAAACGAATACACAGAGAAGTATGACTTATAATATATATGTATTACATATAATATAATTATATTATGTTATATATATATATTATATATTATTTGCGCTGCCAAAATGAGTCACGAGAATGTTTTCCTTATTTTCTTTTGTTTTGTGAAAACATAAAAAAATTTTTTGATTTATAATAGAACAGAAATAAATGAATGAAATATATATAAAAACCTTACATTTTTTACAAATTTTTGGCTAAAATTTATGAAATTGCTAAAATATATTGCCGTACTAAGACTTTTGGTGTTCACTGTACGTATTTATAAACAATAGTATGATAAAAAAATCAAAATAAATCAAATTAAAAATGCAAAAAATATTAAATTTTTTTATTTTATTATTTTAGTATTGAAAATGTGATTTGTTTATGGTTACAGTTGATTTCGAATTCGGTCAAAGAAATTGAGGTAATGTTCCGAACATACCAAATGCTAAAACTAAACTAAACTAAAACTTTTAATTGGCTGTTTTTAATTTATTGAATTTTAATGCTACAATGCCAGGAGTAATATAAAAGTAAATATAAAAGAATATGTCACACGTCCGATGCATTTTGTGTTGTTTGTTGTAACAGCTCTGCTGCTGTCCGCAGAAGTTTGTTTCCTGCTGAATAATTAAAAAAATGATGTTAAATCTGTTATATTGTATGCCATGTGAAATGTTAGGTGAGATGAAGTGTGATGGAATGAGATGGTGATATGAAATTGTCGGTAGATCGTCGTTAATTGGCAGTCCAGGGAATTGTATAGGTCTCAGCCAAAAGCGGGTTTAGTCGAGCAAAAAAGAGGTGTGCCATATCGTGTGGGCCTTGGTGACATGGCGGACAGCGATCTAGGGTCCCAGGAATAATTCTTGCTCTGTTGCAGTTTCGACCAGTCGGACCTCAGCTGTGCTGATATGGTTCTTATTTTCCTGTTTTTCACTATCTAATGTAACGGGTGAATGGTCATTAAGTGCCCTGTTGTGGCCGAGACATTCCATGGCTGTCATTACCGTAGGATGTGCTGCGCTTTCCTTACTGATATTTCGGCAACCTCTGTTGGTATTAGGTTTAAAATATTAGTGTTAAACCATCGAAAGTCTTGCTGATGTGATGAGAGGGATCATCTGTGACATCTGAGTGGGATGAGAGGTAGCAGGTCAAATGATATTATGTCAGAAGTTCTTTATGTTGTCTGATACAAAGTGCGTGGTTCTGGGTTGCTTCCAACGCTCGACACTGGGTGTCACTTAGGAAAGGAATTTAGATTAGAGCGTCATAGTTAAAGAGAGAGAATAGCAATAATCATCTCTTTCTCCATGCCCCATGCTGTTCCTGCTAACGCGTTAAAGACTCTTTCTCTCATGATTTTTCTTTGTGATTAATGATTGTAGCATGAGAGGAGAAGTGAAAGAGATTATCGATCAAGGATCTTGGGGTAGCGTAGCGTCACAAAGAAGAATACCGAGGACTTGGGAACGGATAGCCTCAAGTTTCTGTTCGAGAAAAAATCCACAATGGTGTCAAGCTAGTTCGTAATTCTGGCGCTCATGTCATCGATGTTAACTCCTGATTAAAAGACTGTGTAGTTATCGGCATGATGAAAAAAGGGCTATAGAGCGGTAGGAGTCTCCATTTATTACTGATTTATTTAGTTACAGAATTGGGATAATCCTCGCGACTTTGAAAATGTCCGGTATAAACAAGTTATGGACCAAGAAATTGAGCAATTTGGCAAGAAAACCCAATGCTTAGTTTCTTTAACATGAGCCTAGGTATACCATCAGGTTCCAGGGTTTGGATTTCGGCCTGGTTGAAACAATGTATTTGATGATCTCTATGCAAGCTTTTGATCCAGAGCTATTTTTGGGGTTAGGGAACATTAGTTCACATGATCTAACAATTTGTTACTTCGGTGTTAATTCACAAGCCTATTGATCTGGGAGGATCTGATACGGTTCCGCTGTTGAGCTAGAGGTGCTGTAAAGTTTCTGTTCTTCCCAAAACTGACCACAATGGGAATGCGATCTGAGCTTTAGACTGTGTAGGATTGTCAGGACGTGTGTGCCAAAGGTGATTGACATTAGTAAAATCAGGTGAGCTCGAGCATCTTGCAATGACATAGGCAGGAAAGGGCTCGTTTATTGTAGCAAGATCTGATTCGTATATTTGGTCGGTGGAAATATCATATAGAGCTAAGACTGGTACAAATAAAATTTAATCGGCTAATTGGCAGAAATTCGACTCTAAGTTTGGACTGCAAACTTCTTTATAATTCTGTATTGAAACCGATATGATGCTATGGAATTTATGCATGATAACTTCTGTCGTGTGGTATATCAAGAATTCAAATTTACAAAACGATCTTAATGTCAAAATATTTAAAGGCACTCAACTCCTACCCAAACCCGGAGGGTGAAATGTTGAGTCTCGTGGGTGTTAAGGGAGGAGCTGTTGTAGGTTGAGAATTCGCAGAACAAACAATAAAAGTACTGTTCCACTTCCTTATATGGCACCAATTATTTTAGTTGTTTCCCCGCACCGAAGTCACCTTGCTTCAGATCGGCTGAATACAGAGAGAGCAGGCCCAAATAGAAAGTTGTTCTCTGTCATTTAATGTTAAATTTCTGCTAGGTTGCCCCCTTTAGTTACCTGACCAATCAAAGTGAGTAAAAATAGTTTTATATGCACATTAGAATCATAACAATACGTAGTTAAAAAATTTGAAGATTAAAAACATTTATGTATAAATAGGAAAGTACCAAAAAGGACATCTGAACCACATTGCTACTCAAAATACATATTATTTATTTATTTTGTTTCAAAGTTTTTATACATATTGTTATCATAATAATAATTAGAGAAATATCATTTTTTATACAAATTTAAAATATTAATATATATGAAAGTAGCAAAAAAGATTAATCGTATCACTTCGGCCACTCAAAATTCATATAATATTTTACGTTTTACCTTTTTTAAAAACGTTGAATATATGAGATCGTAAATTTGCAAATAAAAATAAAACTAAGTAAGTGTTTAATTTTAATTAAATTCTTTATTGTTCGCATAATTTTGTGTGCCACTGTTCACAACTTGTTCTAACAACAATTGCTTGTTATCCTCTGTTTATGGCCTTTATGTCCAAAAAACAGTTTTTCTGAAATAAAACAAGTTTGGAGGGTTCGAGAAATATAAAAAAAGTAACTTAGACTATGTAGTTACTCGAGTGTATTTTTACTGTCGCACTGTGTAAAGGTATAAACACATAGACGACAGACAACAGAGAGCTACCAAGTTTAGAATACACATGTTTATATAGGGACGATTACATTGAAGGCAGAACAGAAAAATCCAAGACAACAATCTAAGCAGTTTCTGCTCAAATTAGAATATTTTCTATTTTTGTGAGCAGCTAAAAACAAATTAGTGATGCCATACAACGTAAAATAATAATTAAATAACAGCTTAAAATACTTATTGAAGAGACACATACAATCAGCAAATAAAAAACAATCCATGTATTTACTTACTTACTTACTTAATTGGCCATAACAACCCGATTAACGGATTTCGGCCTGCCGCAACACATCCTTCCAGGCGCCTCTGCTTCTTGCGGCGCCTACGGCCAGTTGGTCACACCAATCGATGACAGGGCTTCTTCGACTTGGTCCTTCCAACGGATACAAGGTCGTCCTCTTCGCCGACTTCCGCAGGATCCCCGCATCAAATACCCGTCTCGCCGGAGGCATCCTCCTCCATTCAACGACATGGCGAGCCAGCGCAGCCGCTGGATATTAATACGCTGCACAACGTCCATGTCGTTGAGGAGCTCATACAGCTCACTGTTGTATCGGATGCGGAAATCTTCGCAACTCGCACTGGACCGAAGATCTTACGTAGGACTTTTCTCTCGAATACTCTCAAGGCTGCTGCATCGGTGCTTAATAAGGTCCATGCCTCTGCGCCATTAAAGAAAGCACGGGTAGGATGAGCGTTCTTGGTAGAGTATTATTTTTGTCGCACGAAGAGAGGCCTCTGTTACTCAATTGCCTATTAAGACCATAATAGCACCTGTTGGCAAGAGTATCTTGCGCTTTGATCTCCAGACTGACATCATTTTTGGTGTAACGGCGGAGCCAAGATAAATTAATTCCTTGACTACATCAAAAGTATAGTTATCGACCGTAATCTGAGAATCAGTACGCCGCACTTCTCTACTTGTCGACAACATATACTTTGTTTTGCCCCTCATTTACTGCCAGACCCATCTTCGCAGACTCCCTTTCAATAGCGCTAAAGGCAGCAGTAACATCTCGCTTGGTACGCCATATGATGTCAATGTCGTCAGCGTACGCAAGCAACTGGACACTTTTATGGAAGATAGTGCCATTGTTATGCACTCCCGCCTTCGCAAAAACACTCTCATGACGAAGTTGAAGAGTCGCATGATAAGGGATCGCCTTGGTCTGAAACCTCGCACGTATCAAAAAGTTCGGAGAAGTCCATTCCTACCTTGACGGAAGCTGCAGGAATTGCTCAACGTCATTCTGCATAGCCTTACCAGCTTCGCAGGTATTACGAGCTCAGACATTGCGGCAAAAACATCCGCATCCGAATTCGTGCTTATCAACATGGCAGCTTAATTACACATCGCAGGATGCTAGCCTTTTGCATCCTTGTCCTATCCATCGCATTTCCTGTATGCAGTGATGCCCGTCTTACATTTCATGAGGGCATCCGCCAACTGGGCGGAAAGCGGGGCGGAAGCGCCTACCCTGTGAAGGGTGCGGACGTTCCACGTGCCTATTCTTAAATCGTAGTCCATGTATTTACAAAAAGTAAAATTTAATTCTAAAAGATTTATGAATCATATTTTGTATGCGAATTCGTTTAATAATTTGAAAATACTTTTTATGTATTCATACATACACACATAATTGGGCACTAGAACCATTCAGTTAGGTTTAGGACCTAGTTTCTCACACCACTGATGTTGTGTGTATTAATTTTATACATGAGTGGCAGGACCAACAGTTTAAAGTCGACACTTTCGTCGCTTAAAGTGGACTGTTTCCTATGAATACAATAATAAATTTGTAAAAGAAATAATTTCTTGGAATACGGAAATTAATTTAGTAATTTTTAAAATTTTAGGAGAAATACATAGTACGTATATATATATATATATGTATATGTATATGTATCCATATGTAAATATGCGGTTTTTTATATATGCGATTTTATTTTTGCGTGAGTAAAAAATTCGACAATGACACCACTGAAAAGTTTTCATAATTTATATTGTAGTTTATT
>QOCX01001006.1:0-55615 GCA_005959815.1 Sarcophaga bullata
TATGAAATTAAAATATTTTGTTGGACGAACAGGTACTCTTATGTAAAGTTTTTCCAGAAGAAATTGCGAATTGATAACACCATTAATCAGCTTCAGGAGAAAGACAGCATTTACCGGTTTATGACGGCTTTTAACAGATTGGTAATTTAATAAGTGCTAGGCGTTTTTCATAAGAAGGTAACCTTTTATTAGGATCCCATTCTAAACCAAGAAGACAATTTTATCAGAATGTATAGCATATTGAGGGTCCCATATTACAGATCCATATTCAAGAATTGGGTTAGAAATGGGTGAACCAATGTGGTAAAAAATTATTTGGTCACATAAGGGTCAAAAAACTCTTTAGCCCATTGTTTGATAAATCCCAAGATACATGTAGCTTTACTAACAGTTGTTGTAATATGATTTATAAAGTCCAATTTACAATCAAAAATTATTCCTAAATCGTTAAAAGTATTAACTTGTTCAAGAACAGCACCATTCATTGTATAAAATCCATTGGTTGGAGATGATCTCGTAAAGCACATATGTTTACATTTTCTAACATTTAGCTCCATTAAATTAGTACTACACCAAGATGTTAAATCGTTAATATCATCTGGTATAAGTACTTGGTTCTCAATGTTATGAAGTGATAAAAATATTTTGACATCGTCTGCATACATTAATGTGTTTGAATTTTTGATAATAGAAGGGAGATCATTTATAAAAAGAGTAAATAGGAGCGGCCCAAGGTGACTACCCTGTGGCATGCCTGACAATACATTTAAAAAATTAAAGTGACTTATAAATGTGAAACGCTCTATAGAGTATCATTTTCTAGACCCAACAGGGGTAAGAAGATAAACACTATCCGAAAGGTGTTTCTATATTGAAGTTATTCGCCTTTGTCAATAACTTCCATCAAATATTCAATCGCAATCTTGACCGATAGGAGTATAATTATTACTATTATAGCATATTAAGTCGTATAATATATGCATTTATACCGTTTTTAAGGCCTATCCCTCCCCTTTTTGAGAAAGCTTAAATTTTAAATATTCGGTTCAGAAATGTTTATTTAATCAATAAATTTGTGCATAAAGTCCAAAAAACAAGTTTGAAGGGTTTGAGAAATATAATAAAATATTTTTGAGTTCTACTCAACAAAACTCACAACCTACACTATGTCATTGGCTGGGTGTATTTAATTTTTTTATTTTGTCGCATAGTGTTATTATTATTATTATTATTATTGTTATTATTATTATTATTATTATTATCTCTAGGGCGCGTTCCCGGGTGGCAGATATGGGATGCCTCCCAGATATAGGTGGTAGGTTGGTCCCCGCGGACCAACTCATATTGAGCAGCTTCTTGGCCAGTGTCTGATTCCATGTTAGGAGCGACTGTAATACAACAACCTGGCAGTAGGTATAAAATGCTATGGGAAGAAACCCTGAACAAAAAATCAACATGAGTAGTCATAAAAGTAATTTCGTTACGGTGCAGGGAGTTATAAACCCAGTACCGGCGGTTATAGGAAGTGAGTAGGAGGGCTCCCTGCCGTCGTCATCCAGCGACTGCAATGCTGCTCCGGTTGAAGGCTTGGCCGAGGTAGCAGATAGAGCTACAAGCATAAATGAAATCGATGAAGTTGCAGTTGCAAATGTCTTCAGAAGAAGCAATACACTTGCGCGTTCTCCCCCTGGAACAGTTTTCAGAATACTCACGAGAATACTCGGACATAGTTTACGGCAACCTACCGCGGGCTGAACCCCAGGAGAATGATGAATGATGAGCTAATGAACGTACCCAAAAAACCACAAACCACCACAGGGCAAGGCAGCCGATCCCTCCACAGAGGAAGACCTCCTGAGCTGCAACTCACCTCGGCAAGAATTCATACTCAAAATGAAAATCTCAGAAGAGGAAGCATTGAAGAAATGTAAAAACGTGCTTACGAAAATGAAAACGGCTATAAATAGACAAAGGAATATCAACATGGATGTTCAAAATGGGGTCTTTGAGTTAGATGAATAAAGCAGAAGGAGATACCAGATGCTCCAACAATCGAAACAACAAAAAATAAGCGAAACGCGACTAGCCGAGCGGAAACTAATCCCGAAAAGAAAACGAAGAAAAAAGCTAGCGATAGAACTGCGGTCATAGTTCCTACAAAAACTAGGTCAGAAGCAGTAGCAAAAAAAAAAGATATTACGAAAGTTCAAAGAAAAGAACGTCCTAAAAGACCCCAGAACCGACCCGACACTGTAGTTATAAAACTCAGAGATGGGCACATCTATGCCGATATTCCCAAAAATCTGAGAGAAAAAATCAACCCGGAAGAGACTGAAGTGGTGGTGCAATCTGTCCGAAAAACAAAGACAGGTTCTTTAATCTTAACAATGGGCAAAGGCGGGAGAAAAGATGAATTCCGCGACGCCATTACAAGCACACTAAAAAAGGAGGCCCTAGTGCAGAGTACGAAATCGAAGGCCACTGAAGAAATACAGGATCTCGATTCCCTGACGACAGAAAACGAAGTGATAGGGGCCATAAAAAGTGGGACCAAATCAGCAAAGGAGGACATAATTGTGCGTCTGACGACTACAAACAGCAGAGAGCAGAAAAGAGCTTTTGTGTCGCTACTAGTAGCTGACGCAAACATACTACTACCGCAAACGGTAGAAGGATGAATAGAAACGCTTCTATAAATGTTTCGAATCAGGGCAGGAAAGGCATGGGTCTATCCATAAGATGCGACCAGAAGGGCCATAAAATGAAAGAATGCAGGAACCCTCCGAAATGCTGTCTCTGTTCAGAGAGCAAAACCACACCAACAGACCACATACCTAGGTCCCGAAGCTGTAAACGGACCCAAAACAACATCAGTACGCATTGAGGTTTGTACGAGCAAACATGCACAAAGGCAAAATGGCACACGCTCTCCTGCCACAAATCGTTGGTTTGAGGATGAATCGGAAACCACCGCAATAGGGATCCCCTGTTACAGGCAGACTCAGATGAAGAATAGCGGAAAGGGAAACGGTTTTACCTGTGTCCAGATCGGAAACCTTACCCATATAAGCTGTTAAAAAATACCGACTTAAGAGGCAGAAGAATATTGGAAATGATAGCCCGATTAGGGATGATGACCGCAAACACTGACAGTGTCCCAACTTTCAGGCGTCCTGGATGCGATGGGATAGTACCCTCGCACGTAACGTTCGTCTCCGAGAAAATGGCCCATAAGCTAAAGGATTGGAGAGTTCTGGAAATATATACAGCCAGCGATCATCAATACAAATCTTTCTGTTTGAAAAACGGTGAAGCTGCATACAAGAGGAAAACTAGTGGAACTACCCGAAAATATAACGTGAATAAGCTTAATACAGCGGTACTACTCTCTGAAATCGACAGACGATTAGGAAAACTTGGAAGCGAAGCTGGCACAGGAACCGTAGTCCCCCACACCATGGCGACAATGATAAGATGCTATAACAGTGCAATGCCAAAAATGAACAAAGGTCTCAAATGGAAATCAGTACATTGGTGGAACGCGTCGATTGGATAACCCAGACGAAACTGTATACAAACAAGTAGGAGATATACTAGAGCCAGGCGTAGAGGCGAAGCAGAAATAGAGCGCGGTGCATATAAAGATGCCAAAAAACATTTAAAAAACCGGATACACAAAAGAAGTGCTGAAAACAGCTGCTCGTAGTCTCAAAACCAAAAAGGCACGCGGACCCGACGGCGTTCCAACAGCAGTCATAAAGGATATAACAATGAACCGCTTCAAGAAGTTGTAAGGGATGTATAATAGTTGTCTTAAAGAAGAGATATTTCCATACGCTTGGAAGGAACAAAAACTAGTTCTCATCAGTAAGGGTAAGTGAGATCAAGGATCGCCATCATCATATAGGCCCCTGTGTTTGTTGGATTCTGAAGGCAAATTGTTTGAGAGACTCATAAAGCCTAGGTTTGATGATGCCATTAAATTTTCGGTAGGTCTTTCTACAAGACAATACGGATTTCGACCTAGAAGGTCTGCAATAGGAGCTCTAAATGATGTAGTAGACACAGTCGAAGTTGCCGTGTCCGGAAATAATTTTTCGAGACCGGTAATACTCCTAGCGACCTTAGACATAAAAAACGCCTTCAATAGTCTGCGGTGGACAGACGTAATACACGCTTTGGTTACAACTTTTAGTGTTCCAGAGTATTTGATGGAAGTTTTTAAGGATTACCTAAAGAATAGAGTGCTGATATATGATACAAACCAAGGGTCAAGAAGAATGCAGGTCACTTCCGGAGCGGCACTGGGATTCATTTTGGGACCAGATCTCTAGAATGCAACTTATGACATATGATTCTAAGAATAGAAATGCCGGAGGATACTTTCCTAGTCGGATACTCAGACGACATTGCTGCAGTCATTAGAGGTAGAAACACAGACGAAGCTCATCGCAGATTACGTCAAGTCATGATACGCACTAAGAACTGGTTGGAATCTCATGGTTTGCAGCAGGCCATGCATTAAAGGGTGCTGCTTCTACTAACTAGACGACATATTCCGATCGAGATCGAAATAAATATAGGCCACTTGGTTATTCCCACAAAGAAATCGATTAAATACCTTGGGGTTAGGCCGGACTCAAAACTCACCTACTCAAAACAAATAAAATACGCAACTGCGAAAGCAGCCAGAGTAACAACACAACTGAGTAGACTGATGGCAAATGTAAGTGGACCTCTCCCGAGTAGGAGGAAGCTACTGGTGGCGGCTGGAAATAGTATACTCCTTTGTGGATCCGAAATCTTAGCTTCTACTTTAGAAGCCCGAACCAGAGCTAAAAAACTACTGTCTGCGCAGAGGGTGACATCCTCATATCGCACGGTATCTACACAAGCTGTTCTAGTAATAGCTGGAATGGTTCCCATAGACTTTCAAGCAATTGAGCGCTGGATGATTTTCAGGCAAAGCACGACTCAGCCGCAGAGCATAGAAACGAAAGAGCGTGAGCAATCTCGCTGGGAAAATGAACAGCATGGAAGGTGGACATATAAACTGATACCCGAAGTGCAAGAGTAGAAAAATAGAAAAAACGGTGAAGTAGACTCCTATATAACCTAGATGCTGACCGGTCATGGATATTTCAGAAAGTACCTGCATCGCATGGGGAAATCCGCTCGCCATTCTGCATCTACGAGGAGAAAGAAATGTTAAATAATGCCGAAAACATATTCTTCAGCTGCCGTCGCTGGGCCGAAAGCAGTCAGGGGCTCGAAGCCGAAATCGGCGTTATTAGCCCCGCAAACGTAGTACTGAAAATGATAAACAGTAGAGAAAGCTGGAACGTAGTAAAATTATTTTTAGAGCATGTCCTGCGAAGGAAAAAATTTGACCTAGACGCAGTAGAATAATGAAAGTGCGGAGCCTAGTCGCAGGCTGACGATGATGGAACTGGCACATATGCCAAAAAGGGGTCCACCTCGAAGACCATGTCTGGTGACGACCTTCATGAATGCATAAAGCATTTTCCCTCCTTTCCACAAAAAGAAAAAACTTATATTATTACTATTATTATTATTATCATTATTATTATCATTATTATTATTATTATTATTAATTCCAATTTGCAGAGTTATTTATATTCTTGTTCTACTGAATTGAATATGAATAAATAAAATAAATAAATATTTACCTTATACCGCAATAACTATTAAGGATTCCTATTTGTCGGCTAAGGCTATAAAATAATCAATTATGAATGTAAACAGTTTGCCTAAATATTTTATTTTCATAATGGATAATTCCTGTTTGAAATCAAATTTTTATTCAAAATTTTTTTACCAAATATTTTTTCGATTATTATTTCTTTATTATTTAAATTTTAAACATTTGATTTTTTGTAGAGATTTAACGAATTTACACAAACAAAATTTTTGCTCTTTTGTGAGAAAAATAATCTATTACGCAAATAATGCAATTGAAAGTATCATGGAAATCCTATTGCTATTTTGGTTTCAATTTATTCTTAATAAAGAAAAAAATATTGTTTGGTGCTCTTTATAAGATTGCACAGTTATTCATATTCGTGAGCATGAAAGCAATGTTTGAACCAATATGAACAGATAATTATAAATTTAATAACTTTTTTATAATAAAATTATTACGCATTGATCTTCCGATATTGCTAAGATAGCTCTCCAGGTTGTTTAACTGTGTTATCTAATCCCGTAGAATGATGCTCTTTCTGCTATTTTTATTGGCATTAAAATTGTTTTCCTTTTTATAATTTTAAAATAAAACTGTGAAATTTGAAAACAAAACTTATTTCATGAAAGTACCTTTAGATTTTCATGTTCATGTTCAAATAACGAGTTACAAGTGATATCCTCCATTTCTTAAAAATGGGTTAAGAAAGAGAACCGTGGAGAACCATTCTTACAAATGCAACACTGCATTATTGTTGTTATACTTTGTTAACATAATGCTTTGTTTAACATAAGAGACTATTTTCAATATTTTATTTATCAGTCACATTATTACATACATACATACAGACAACTCATTTTTTAGAAGAAAAGAAATAGGAAATAAACTGCAATTTTATTGTTTTTCTTTTTTTTCGGTTTTTCATCACTTATTTGTTCTATTTTTTTTTGTTTGTTTTGGGTGTTAATTATAGTTCTTTCTGATTGAATCAGGTGGTAGAATAGAGATGGATGATAAATAAAAAATAAAAACCTCTCTAATAAAATAATAATTTATTATTATCAAGAAACGATTAATTATTCCACATAATAATAGAAATTTGCTATTACAACTCTTTAACCAGGATTGCAACCTTGCTTCCCTCCACCACCCTTATTGTGTGTGTTAATTTTATGCACAAGTAGAGGGGCCTTAAACTGTAGGACGACATATTTATGAGACTTTTTTATGGCAGCTAGTGTTTTTTAAAGTTTAGCCGAAACACTACTGGGATGAAGATGCTGAAAGAAACATTTTAGTCACATGTATCTTGAACTCTCGTTTAATAAGTCAATATCCTACTTACTGAAATATGACTACACAAACTGAGGTAATATTGGGAGAAGCATTCACTACGTAAAACTACTACGTGTTTGAAAGTTGACATTTCAGGTTACATATTTCTATATGGCATCTTTTTAATTCGTATCTCTTTATAAAAGCTTCGAATTTAAGTAAATGTGTGTAAAATGAAGCCGTGGGTTTCGTTTTTACTCCTAAAAAAGGAATAAAATGCTGCAAAATCGTGCCGAAAAATTTGTAAAATCCACGATGTGAAGATTCTGGGAGTCCTAGACTCAGCTATCATTGATTTTATTTCATTGCGAAAATTTCATCCTTCACATTGTACAACGCACAGATCAGCCAGTGAAACATCCTGGTAAACTCGACACTCAGTATATCAGGAGATGCTAGAATCACAGAATAACTACAACATGAGAGTCTAGATTTTAAATGGGTTGGCTAGACCAAGAAATATAAAATCTTATATGCCATATGAAAGGGATAAGAGCACTTGGAAACTGTCGAAACTTTCGGAACATTTATTAAGAACTTGCCAAAAGATTGTAATAAAAATGAAGAACAAAGAAAATTTTAATTCAAAAAGGTACCTAAAAACCTGAGGAGATTCTTAGTGAGACGTTAATCACTTTTTTTTTTGTAAATCTTATTTTTTATATCGAAATTTAATTAAACATTTTTTTTTGTTAATAACTTTGTTAAAATAATTGTAACGATTTCAAAAATTGCAATGAAAAGATCCGTGTTTGGTTGAAACAGAATATCGAACGGAACTGAATTCTAAAACAAGATCAAAATTTTAATCCGTAATAAAATCGATAACGATATGCTGCGATATATATGGGATTAATTAAGTGCTGTCATCGCACGGATCTGATTTAAGACTACATTGTTTTTAAAAAATTTAAATAACAAATAAACTTGCAAATGTATATTAACTGATTAATTAATTTTTTTATATACCTTGTGTTCTATCAGTATACAATGAATTTAAAAAATGCAAAATTTTTGGAGAAACAATAAAAAATTAAGTTGGCTAACTCAAGCGATTTGAATTTGTTTAACACCAAACGTGTTTCTGTCTTCGAAGTTAACTGACCGACAGCTGTCTGAGTTTGTTTTGATTACATATTCAGAAATAAATTATTTTAAAATCACTATTTTTATGAATTGCTCAAGTAGCAAAGAAAAAGGTTTTTAAATAATAATTTGGTATGGAAAAATTATTTTAGCAACTTATTAGTGAATTACACTCGTACATCAATAAAAATTAATATTTTTGTACACATATAATATAAAAACACTTTAATCATGTTTGAGCCTTGAATACTTCAAGTATTAAGTATTTCTAATACCAACTTGTTTTTGGGTAGAGCTCTAACTCCAAAGCTAGGTAACACTAACTTTGAGGACTGGAAATGGGCATAAGGTTAATTTTATAGTTATTTAAGTTACTACATATAAAAATTACAAATTTTCAGTTATTATGCTATCGATATTATTTATACAAACGTTGTTCTGAAATTTTGAATTTAGCATAATCCTTCCAAAAAGCGTTCAGTTTTGAGATGTTTAGCTGTTTCATATGATTACCACAAATATGTTTAAAAGTTCCTTAACTTATTAGTCTACAGAATCGATAAATTATAATTTTCATATGAAGTGATGTGAAAAAATAATAAATTTGTTTTTGTAATATATAAGTTAAGAAAGAATGCAACAACACATACAGTGATATTGGTCTGTTATTCCTTCAATTTTTTCAATTGGATCCAGACGACACCAAGAAAAAGTATCCCAGACCATAATAGAGCCGCCCCCGTGTTTTACAGTTTTCACTGTGTATCTCGGATACATTGGGCTTTGTTCGAAGAATGTCTTACATAAGTTTTTCCATCAGATTGGAACAAATTAAACTTGGATTCGTCACTCCAGAGAACCCTGTCTCAGAAAAGCGGATCTTTTTTAAGCATTTCCGTTGCAAACTGTAACTGCTTTTTTATATTTTTTTTTTTGAGACATGCGTTTTTTCTGAATCCTGTAAACGCCTTCCTATTGTCCGTGTGGATATTTCTGATGTTATAGTTCGCCCAATTTCAGCCTTTATTCCAAGAGAAGACAGGTTCAAGGTTAGTGAAGTGTTGGCTTTCGGGTCAAAATGTTGATGTTCTAGACTGGCTACCCCTAAGTCCTGATGTCTACCCTATTGAAAATTTATGGGCAATTGTAAAAAGAGATCTTAAAGACATAAAACCTCGAAATACGACGAATTGTTTCAGCTGGTGCAACAACGCTGACAAAACATATTAGTACAAACATGCCAACGTTTGATACAAAGTTTGCCGAAAAGACTTGCAGATGTTGTTCAAAACAAGGGCTATCCGATAAAATATTAAAGAATATGTCCATTAAATATGAATATATTAAGATACTTTTAAGCTATTTATAAGAATATTTTTTGTTTCTAATTATATGACCAACCTGAAATTGGTATTTTTTGATTTTCGCTAATTTCTTTAAAAATGATATTGATGCTGTGATCCTTTTTTAATTTAAACTTAAAGCTAGTTTGTTGTATTATGTTTTTTAGCTATTAGTTTTTAAATGAGTAACAAAGTTTTGAAAATAAATTAACCAACATATTTGTTGCTTAATCGTTTCTAATTATAAGGCCACCACTGTATACGCCAATCTCCAAACGTTTTAGAATGGCAAAGATTGGATAATACTAAAAAAGCAGGTAAGATATTTGTATTGAAGGAATTAATAATACCAGTGTTGCCAATTTTTTACGGTCACAACGCGTTAAAAAGCGCTAAGTAATAATTTTAGTAACTAACCACTAATCAAAAAATAAAAAATAAAAAAATTGTAAATGGAATTGTTAAAATATTTTTATTATTATATACATACTATATATACATTCAATTTTTTAAAAGATTTTTTATAAATTTTAAATATTATTTAAAAAAATAAATAAAATAAATTTACAACTATTTGAAACAAAACAACGCCTCAAAAAAAAATGTTTTTTTTCATTTTATGAAAATATAAAGAAAATACATTTTGTACAATTATAATATGAGCCATTTTTATTACTTATACGTTTTATATTTAATTAAAGTAATTAAAATTTCAATTTTTATTTATACTTTTCTAATATTTTACTTAAAATCAATATATATTGTAAGCCATAAAATGAGCCACTAGCTTTGGGAATAAAACAGCTTTTATATAATATTTATTATTCTCATAGATGCAACTTTGATTAATTTTTAACAAACCTTATCTGGAATAACATAATTATTTATTTATTTATATTATCATAATTGTTTAAGGCCATATTTTATATGAATTAATGAGTTTATTGAATTGAGTGAAGTCGTCGTAGTCTAGTAGGTAGTGTGTTGGCTTACTAGACGAAAGGCCAGGGTTCGAATCCCCGGTCAGACATCAAAGAAACGAAATATGAGAAAAAAATATTTCTTCGGCGACTTCCTCTCAGCAGACTTCTGGCAAAAACTCTGAGAGTAAATAATTCTCAAAAACTGTCGTTCGGAGTCGACTTTAAACTGTAGGTCCGCCACTCATGCATAAAATTACACAGCACAACATAAGTGGTGTGGGAAGCTAGGCCCGTAATCCTGACTGAAGGGTTGTAATGGCCAATGTATGTATTGTGATATTATATTATATTTCTTATCTTTGATTTAAAGTAATTCATAACGCTAAAAGAATTTTCAACTTTCGCGTTCGAAAAAGGAAAACTTAATGAATTAATTACAAGTGTTGTGCAATTTTGTGAACCGATTTTCATCTAGTGAATTTTTAATACGTCTGAAGATAGTTATCAATGTGGAACTAAAAAAAATCGAAATAGGAAAGCACCAACGAAGCGCATTTTCTTTAAAAATGTGTTAAAAAGAAAAATGCGACTTTTTGGTGGCTGAAACGTGGTAAATATAACGCGAAAGCCGCTAAATTGGCAACACTAAATAATACAGTGGAATTCCAATAAAACACACTGTTTTATTGCAAAAATCGCATAACCGCAAATAAATATTATTCTCTTTAATTTTTTATTCGTTTATAGGAACTCTACTGCGTTTAAAAGAAAATTCTGACTTTGACTTTGTTTGTAAAAGCAAACTACGTTTAATAGCAAATATTTTACATTTCCCGACTACAAAATAGTTATAGCGCAGGTTAATTTTTCCAAAATGTATATTTCTTAACCCTTAAGAGTACATTTTTTAATATGCATGGACTTTGAATAAAAAATTTCATTTATTTTGATAGATATGATATTTAAGAAAGAGGTCACTTCGCTGAATTAAAATTGTTTAGCACTTCTCCAGTAGTAGTAAAAGTGCCGGCAACTATGGATTGACAGTAAATTCTTATTCGGTTTTGATGCAACAATATGTTGCTTTAAGCTTTAGCAACGGTGATGGAATTTTGTTGCATATGTTGTGACGTGTAACTTAATTTTATAACTTTTACAATTTTTAATTAAAATAAAGTGTTTTTTTTTTCTTTTTTCCGTTTGTTTTTATAACTCAGTGCAACAGGCAAAAATAACTTTGATATTCGCTATATTTTTTTTGTTTCTTAGGTCACCTAACTTCAAAAGTGTGTTAGCATTTCAGATTCTGTGTATAAGTTTCTTGTAAAATATGAGATCTTTGCAGTAGCTGCTTCGTACATCTTGTCATAAACAATTTTATTCCCAGAAAGTGAAAGTATCGAGCTTTAAAAAAATGTTTGCGCTTTAATTGTCAAAACAACGGTTCACCTCAGTAGTATATAACAGACATCATTTAATAAAGAAAATAAATAAATGGGAATTAAAGAAATTTTTTTATAAAAATTCTTAACAAAATGTGATTTCGATTTATACTTTGTCGTCTATGATTTTCTCTCCCAGAAAAAGAAATAAAATCTCCCATTATATTATTATTTAAAACTCAGTGAAAAAAGTTGTTGATATAAGTTTTCAAGCATATCATAAATGATTTCTCCATAAACTTTACAAATGTGGAGATAAGGAATAGTTTTCGGATGTTAAAACGATTCAAACGACGTCAGATATTTTTAAAGTTGAAAGATTTCTAAAAATTGTTTCAAAAAAAAAAAAAAAAATCATTAGCTTTAACAATATTTTTATCCTTATGGATTAGGGTAAAATATTTTGCATTATTTAAGCCGAGTATGTTTCCGGTTCTTAGCTACCAATTATCTTAATATAGAGATTTTTTGGATATCGGCTAACCCAAAAGCAGAAAAAACAGCAATATTTTGTAGTCACATAGTATGCAACATACTTTTCAAGTGGGTTTTTCACAGAATATTTAATTTACTCATCAATTTGTGAATTCCACGATAATAAAACTGCGTTTGTTGAAGTAAACCATTAGTCACACAATTTTCAACTTTCTGGTAGGAATCTAAGTGCTACTAAGCCAATGCGTATTATAGAGGTGCAAAGTTGTAACTTAAAGTATTATCAAAACAGATTTACCATATACATAGCAGTTAATATGGATATAAATAAGAGAATGAGTGTAACCGATATTGTATACGCAAGCAACCAAATCTTGTGAATACGGTGCATTGTTATGTTCAATACCTTACCGTGTCTTTTAGACAATTTCGGTGATTTTTAGATCGACATAATATAAATTGATCATTTGTTATCGGCAGCGATCGGTATTAATAGTTTCACCAGGTTATAGGAGCTGGTGGGAAACCATATCTTTCATATCTTACCAGACACACAGTATTGTGTTCTTACCGAATTGTTCTGGTTTTGAGGCCGAATGATGGTTATGATGGTTATCTCGTTATGATGGTTATGATGGTTATCTCGGATTAATCAATGAGTTTTTCCATTTAGAATTCTGAAAATAAATCCATTTTCCATCGCCATAACCATTCGATAAAATACTGATTTACTATCATGTCTGTGTTTTTTCGGTTTTCCATATGTCTGTCATTCAATTCATATGGCACCTATTTCTCATACTTTTGGATCTTTCCCATAGTTTTTAAACGGTCAGAAATTATTTTTTTTACAACATATTTTCCCTGTAAAATTTTTTACCGCCTTTGGCCATCACAAGTTCTTTTCATCGGCCACAAGAGAATTAATTTTGATTTCACCTGATAAAATAACATATTTATGCCTAAATTCAAAAAAGTTTACAGGCAAGATAATTCAGATCACCTTTAAAGTTTGATGGTGGAGTCGCATGGCGGGATGGTATACGATGCCATGCTTCGTCTAGTCTGCAACAAAATTTGAAATGACAACCGTTCAATTCTAAGTAAATATTTAAAGCACTACTTTACCTCACACTGGAAAAAAGAAAAATTCGTATTATAGATGTCGGATATCGTCTTTCAATGTGATAATGACCTTAAACAAATCGATAAACTTACAAAAAAAATGATTCTATGATTATTGCTAGAAAAGTCTTCATCGACGAAGAGTTATTCCAGGAGGTATTCCTTGAAGAATGGTGGACCCCGGTGCGAATGACGGGAAGCTGATTTCCTCATAAGCTCTCTGTCTGTCCAGCTGATGATATTTTTCCCACAAATTGAGATTTCTTTGACAATCCCATATTTCTGCAATTTAACCCCATATGAGCCCAGTGCTTAGATGGCTGCCCGTCTGTCAGATAGTGTGGCTGTGGTACGTTCTTTGTATCTTTTACTCAAGTTGAATTGGACACATCTTTTGATGGTACTGATTTCCACTTGGAAAACACTCTTTAGCTTTTCTATGGCTTCATAATATTTTAATCTGTAATAAAAAAATCTGTTCTTGAGCCATTTTCTATTCCTCTTAAAATTGTAAAGGTCCTTGCTGATTGTAGTAGTCTCTTTCGACATTTATCACCATTCAAAATCGCAAGAAAATAAAAAGGAAAAACTAATAATATGTATATTATCATTAATTTATTAATTACAATACAATTCAAAATTAAATTTAATTATTTACAAGCTGAGTAACTTGCACTTTATACTCGATGTAGTCTAACAGACCACAATCTCTGATATTAATCGAACTAACAATCCTCACAGTAATAGTTTAGTATACTACACGCTAGACTACCAGGGCACTCACATACCTATTCTATTGATCCAGAATAATGTAAAATTTATCCACAAGATATTGAATCCTATTTAATATGGATTCAGTATCTTATGGTTAAATAATATTAAATACGTTATAAACGTTGGATATTAATGGATTTCTCAAACGTTTAAGTCTGCATATAAAGAAAATATGATCAGAACTCTAGGCAGACATGACGTGAAATTTTAAACTTAATAAATTATAAACGAACTACCAACGTGAAAAAACGTGAATGTATTCAAATACCAAAAAACTACCATTGAAGAATAGGAGTCGTTTAAAAACTGACATGAACACCACCGTTACATGCATGGAACCGCTTCGTTCGTCTTAATGGCTATTGGAGACCGATAAACTTATTAAAAGCCTGTAAAGGAAATGAAATCGAATATTTCCTAGCAGAAGAAATTCGATATAATGATTGTATTCGAAACATATTAGACGTTAAGTAGTTTACTTCACATATTTAATCAAGTCCAGACTGAAATAATATTTGTTGGGTAGACTAATAACTTCATTGAGGATTTTTATCATAAATTTTCTAAATATTCAGTTTACTCACCTATTAGGTTTTTAATATCGCAGATTTTATAAATATCTCATGGGATAGGATGGGATGCATGCAAACAAGGTAATGTTTCTGATTTTGCTCAACATGGCGACCTCCAGAACGATTCTTATCTTTCTGTTTTCAAGTTGACACACAGCCTATAGACAGACTGGATGGCATACCAGCATCCGCTGCATGCTAACTAATTCATACAAAGCTGTCCAATCCCCTGGACTTTAAATTTGGATTGACCCACCACGTAAAATAAATATGCAATCAAAACTAGAACAGAAGCCCCTATAAAGATCTCCTCAAAAGGCGACGGCAAACCTTTAAAAAACTACGATTTAAGATTAGATTAGATTTAAGAGCGGATGCTCTTATGAAAAGGTTTGCATCGTGCAATATATGCTACAGCTGTCATGAGGAAAAACACAAATTCGGATATGGATTTGTGGTTAATAAGATACTACGCGATCTTGAATCTTTGTTCCTTTTTGCACTCGTGGGAACGAAAGAATAGCTACAATACGCATTAGGGCAATATTGTATAACATCAGCTTAATTTGTGCTCACACCCCGATGAAAATAAATATTCAGTTAAAGATGCCTTCTGCGCTAAACTCGAGGACGTATATGATAAGTGTCCGGCTGATAACTCCGAAATTGTCTGTGAAGATCGGGAAGGAAGCTATCTTTAGTCGCACTGTCGGTCAGGCGCTACTATGGTAGCAGATTCCTCTCTCGTACAACAAAACTAATACCCTATAAGACGATCATCTTCCTCAAACATGGACACATTAAACACTGATGCAGCAGTCTTGAGAGTATTCGAGAGAAAAGTCCTTCGTAAGATCTTCGGTCGAGTGCGAGTTGACGATAAATTTCGCATCCGATCCAACAATCAGCTCCTCGACCATGTGAATGTTAAACAGATTATTAACATCCAGCGGCTACTCTGGCTTGGTCATGTCGTTCGAATGAAATGGAAGTTGGCGAAAAGGACGACGAATCGAAGAAGCCCTGTCATCTATTGTTGTGATCTATTGCCGAACACGCGCAAAAAGCAGAGGCGCCTGGAAGGATGTGTAAAGGCACAAAAAATTTTTATATTTTTATTTGCCTCTGTATATACTTATGTGCAGACGTCGACACAAAGGGAGCATGATAGAAATGTGAGTGTATTTGTGAGAGGCATGTGAAAATTGTCAGTAATTATTGTTTAAAGCACTGTTCGAACAAATGTTGTTTGCAAACTATAGTGCTTTTTGAAGTCATTTATTATTCTTCGGAATAATAGACACCTTTTACACTTAAAAATCCAAAGAAAAATCTGTGAATTTTTTCCCATTGTAAAAGATGACAATATTTCAATAGGTAGAGAATATCATTATGGAAGTATTTACATACATAATAATAATAAGTAATAATGTATGGAAATTTTGTTGCGACCGATTTGCGAAACAGAGGGCCATAAAATTTAACCGTTTGAAATATACAGATACCAGAATTTTATCAGTACACGATCGAACGACATAGCTATTTTTCGCACAAGTTTTTATGGATGTGTAGCAAGAGTCATCATTATATTTTGCAGGTACCTGGATCTCTTTTCGCTAATGCTAAAACTATTGAATATATTGCCTTTTGTTGGCTCCTAGAAAATGGGACTTCTATTTTCACATCCCGAATTTAATTTAATAATTTTAATTTTACGCTCTTTTTAATGAACATTGTTGATGTTCGTGTCATATGTGTGTAAAAAGCCAAAGATGTTCGTCCCCCAAGGGTTCCGGCTGCCGACGTCTGCTTATGAGAATCCAGACCGTAATCCTAACTAAAGGACTATGATAGCCAATAATTTATGTTTGCTTGTTTACCAATAGTTTCCTGTGTGAGTCTACTTCGGTAACTATATAATAAGATATCTTATATGACTTGTAAATGTAAAAAGAATACATAATAAAGTTTAGTTGTAATTGTCGTATATTACTACACCTTCTGAGTTGATTTCAATTTATTTCAACTACATGTCACTAATTGAAATAAATTTTGAATCACTGTCTGCTTCATTTTCCCTGGTTTTATTAATTGAATTTAATAAATTTTATTTACCTGTGATGAACTTCAATTACGTTAACAACTCGAAGAAAGTAAGAATAAGGGAGAGTAATTATCACAATATTTTTTAAACACCAGCAATGCTGTTTCTTAATCACTTTCGAAACCGCTGATAATCTAATTTGTTAAGTTTCGTTTAAATATTAAAAAATAATGATTTTCTTTAGTGATGGTAAAAGAACACTTGTAAAGCGATTAATAATAATGAGGTTCCTTATGGGATGATTTTTTTCCTTGTTATTTATTTGTTGTATCTCAAGTTTTTTGGTTGAAGTAATACGTGATGGAATTTAAAAAACAGAAAAATATATTTCTACTCGATAACGACGAAATACGAAATAAGCCCAGATTTTTAATTTATTTATATTTTGAAGCAATCATACGTACTATATGGTATCTTGAGAGGAAATTAGAGCTGTAGCCCCGCTTCTCTTAGACGACAGATCGAGGGTATTTAAGCGGAATTAGAGTAATTTGCAATTCTATTCCAGAAATGAGGAATATGTTATCACATTTCCAATTATAGAGTTGCAATCAGCTATAGAGTAATGAATGAATCAAAAGTGATTCATTCGGCACAATGTTACTTTTATTTCACTGTCTTATTAATCCTAAAAATGGTCGAACGATGTTAATTGTCAGGTATGTTTTCAGGACAAGCCTGTTACAATCAGATGTTTTTTAAGAACATGAGTCTCCGTACAATACAGTAATCATCTGATCAATTTTAGTGCATTTTTATTAATTATTTTACTTCTTTATATTATAAACGTTTAAAGGCCATTTTTTGAGTTTGAGTTCAACAATTAAATTAACATTAATCTTCGTATTGAGTTTTTGAGTTTACTTAATCTTACATTTTATAGTTAGATTAAACGGCTAATGTTGATGGTTTTAACTTATTCAAGAACTGTCAAAAGTAGCTAACAAATTTTATTTAAAAAAAGCTTTTAAGTGAGAGAAAGCCGAATAAGAAAAATATGTAAGTAATTATGAGTTATATAAAACTCAAATTGACAATAGACATTTTTAATTAATTTATTATTTTTCAAAAATTATTTTTTATCTTAAAGATAAATCGCGTTCAGTTTCTTTTTGTGGGGCAGTTTTACAGGGTTTACACCAGAGGTCGACACAAAGAGAACGTGATTAAAATGTGACTGTAGTTGTGAAAAGCATGTGTTAACCCAGAAGGAAATTGTTAGTAATATTTTCAAGTGTACTTATTAACCTAATAATATGTACAGGAAAATAAAATGTACAAAGCTAAATCCCTAAAGACCGCATATTTAACTTGACAAGTATTCTTCCAAAAACCGAAATAATTTCTCATTGTTATTAGTGAATCCTACCATAATATTTCTTTGGGCGTATAATTGAAACCTCAAAAAAAGTGACATGCACCTTTTTCTTTCGAAACTGACAAGCAACTGAATGGATTTTTCCTTTTTTTACGAATATTGTTGACGTTTGTGCCATACAGCGTTACCATTTGCCAAGTTTTCCCTTTTTTTTCAAGTTTTTTGAAACGCGAAACAGCTTTCATTAAAGTCGTTTCCTAAAAAAAAGGTTTTTCGAAAAAAAAAAAAAAAATTACTGGCAACGCTGGTGTCCTATGTGTGTAAAAATCCGAAGATGTTCGGCCCCCTGGGGTGTTGATGTCGAACTCCCACCCAAAAAATGCAAACTTAATTAACTTAAAATTAAATTAAATCGTAGGTTATCTAAATGGAGAGTTTAAACTTGATCTCAAAAAACGGCTCTAAGAGTAATATTCTGAAAGAGACTAAGCCATGTTTAGTTGTTTTGTCATTACGGGCAGTAAATTCGACAAATACTGGAGGTATGTAAAATGAACATTCTTATATTAGAGTTCGTTGTCTGAACGAAACGAGATCATTTAATAACAGAGAGTGAATAAAAGAAATTAATTTCTTAACGCGTGTTTATAATTATGTGGCGAATTTTACCAAATAATACGCCATAAAGTTTCTAAAACTTGATACACTATCATATTGCAATATATCATACACAGTATTCCGCGAATATAAGCACTTACAACAATGCGTGCTGGATAGACGTTTTGAGCAGGAAATTCTTGTATCAAAATCTGAAGCAAATAGTCACACGTCATCACCCTGATATAATTACATTTGTCAAAAGTGGTTTACACAAATTATTTTCGAGAAACAACATGTTATGTCTTTATTGAATTTCCAATTTACAATAATCTTAAATGATCTGTTATATGACCTGTCAGCTGCCATCGGACCTTTTAGATCACTATATTATTTGTGAAGTAAGGTCGATAAGGCATTAACCTTTAAGGAGATAATAACACAAACAACTGTGTTCTGATTTACTTTATCTAGTTACATACAAACATATGTTTGGTATTTTTTATAAATACCATAATTAAAATGCCTAATAATGATTTTGACAATTTTTTTTATAATAAAAATACAGTGTTTACTGAAGGTTATTTAAATTGATTTTGAAGGCGCATGCGGGAATATGCGAACACAATTCAAAAGCGCAAAAAAAAGGAATGTAATGCAAAGTATAAAAAATAACAAAAATTAAAAGTTTAATAAATTAAAAAAGGTGACAGAATACGACATTACTCCACGGCTAAATGAAAGTTAACGGAATGATACTGGAAGATTGATACGTTTGCAGCAATGGGTAGATTTTGTCGATACTATTGTAAAGTTGTGCAGCGTGGGAGGACAGTCATTCATTTCGAAGGGAACGTACTGTGTTAATATTGACTGATGAGAGGTTTCTGGCAGCTGATCATTGATTCTAACGTCATTTTATTGTAGTACTTGTAAACTTACTTGTGGTTGATATTTTTGAAGCAAGTTGTTTGCATCTGAATATTTGGTAAAGACTGGTCTGATTCTGTCGATATTGATATTAATTTGTAGGTTACCAATGGGTAACGTGAACTATTTTGTTGTTATTTCGAAGAAGGCTTTTGTATAAAAACATACAACGAATTTAACGAAGGAAGTGGGTCTAGGGTTTTGCACCGCCAAGCGAAATTGTGAAACAAGCTCACTAATTATAACAGCTGATTTGGTGTCGATGAAAAATTCTGCGGGAACTTTTGAATTTGTTCCATAAACGAGCTCTACGGGATGAAGTATTGATAGCTGGACCCAGTAAAATAGACGAAAATCTGTGAACCCATTTTGCTGGATCGTTCCAGAGTATAGCAAATTTAAACACACGGTGTCACTTTTCTAGACTAAGATGTCGTGTGAAGATGGGATGCACCAATCAAAGATGTTAATTCGACAAAAATTGATGGTTCGAATTGTCTTCCTAGGTCGGATTTGATTTTTGCAGGAACATCAAATTTTGCAATCTAGTTATGTAGAATTGCTTTCGGAAGTCACATCTGGCATAGGTATAATCTCTTCTCATAAAGCGATCAATAATCATCAAGCAATATCGATAACCGTCGCACAAGGGAACTGGTCCAAAAAGTCCTATTCCGAAATTTGCAATGGACTTTTGAACACCAGCGATACAGGTTTAAATTTTGCTATATCAAGTCGTATCGCTGGCCAAACAAAACGAACTGTTACTAAGATCGTTATTCTTCTTACAACCAGGTGAGCTAAACCATGAATGGCGGACAATATTTGCTTACGAAATGGTTTTTGAATGTAGGGCCGGACGTGTTGTGTCGAGGTGTCGCAAAATAAATCATGTTAAGTGTGTGGAAAAGTAAAAGATGAGAATTCGAGTGAAATTGAAATTATATTTGACTGCAATTTATTAAGTTTTCATTTCCTATTTGAGCTGCTGCATATTTTCCGCAATCGACAAATTGTTCAAAGTGGCCTACACGGGAAAGAAAGTTAACGG
Source organism: Sarcophaga bullata (assembly GCA_005959815.1). NCBI lineage: Eukaryota > Metazoa > Arthropoda > Insecta > Diptera > Sarcophagidae > Sarcophaga > Sarcophaga bullata. The sequence goes on from QOCX01001006.1 coordinate 20,740, forward strand.
ACTGGCACCTGCTGCATGTCGAATATCCGTTGTCTGATATAGTCTAGGTAAAGAGAGCGGCGTGGCGATACCTTTTCTGGTGGTTTGACGAAAAAGTGTTATAATAGCCTTCAGAATGAACAGGCGCTTGATATACGACTTTTAATGATCGATCTTTAAAAATATTTTCTTACCGTTGAGGCTGCTTGTGTATTCGGATTGGAACGAAAGCGGGACAGTCTGTGCATTTTTACGAGCGGTATTCCCCATGAGCCGTTAGATTTTTGCACCATTTGGAGCGGGCTGGACCAATTACTACTGGAAGGCAGAAGGTTTTATCAGCTTTTATAGTGCTGTTACCACTTTTTCGAAGGATAAGTATCGTGGCTGACCGGCAGTTCCTATTTGATGATAATTTTAGACCCCGTAGTCGTGCCATAAGGTTTAATTTTACAAATTTCGGCATTGTGCCAACTGACGAAACGTTGTCGAAGACGGTGGCGACATAAATCGGCAAATAGGTTGTAAAACCTTAAAATATCCGTTCTAACTAAAGAGCTAGTGATGCTAGCTACTAAAAACCACCACCCAAACTTATGTTTCAGACCAAGCCTTAAAGAAATACGTTTCTCACTAAACACTTCTATTGATAAGCCATTCGCTGTATATAATTTTTTGTAGGCGGAAAATTAAGCTTCTTGTGACATGATCCTCTGCCACGAGCTTTTGGCTTCAATCCGATTTTTAAAAGGCGTGAGATGTTACAGACCTGTTGGAACTACATTTCTGACGACAATGGCTTTTTGTGCGCTTCTGCAATATTTTTTATGGTACCAGCTTTTGAAATTCGGTGTAAGTCGGCATTAAGAGCCGAGTTGCTTCGTAGGATATTTCGTGTACGGGATCGTGTATATGATTCAGCGGGTCGCAAATTGTTTTGTGAACAATACTGTCCGCTACTTTTAAAAATTATACGGCAGTTCCGCTGGATGCGAGACAAATAGTTGCACCATCTCCGGAAGTCGCTTTATCCATAAACCTTTAACGACGGCTTCGCCTAAAGTATTTCCAGACGCATTTCATAAAACAGCTCTGACTATTTTCTATCTCCTAAGGTTAGGTCTGAGGGTAAACGATTGAACTTACGTTAAATTATTTTATGGTGAATAAATTTATACCTGCCGTTTTGAGACAATTCTGCTATGACTGCGATTACACTCGAATTTGTAGCTGCCAAAATTGTTTCAGTCTTTGTCGCTTAAAATTCCAGACACCAATAACCAAAAATCTATGCGTATACTGCTGCGATGTTAATGGCAACTTGGGAACTCGGAATGGAATTGAGCCATTTCGTTGATAGATTTATTATTATTTGATTGATTTTTATTATTTATTTAATTTAGATTTATTTAACCCGATTTTCTGACAGTTCCGTTCTCTCTTAAGTCGTTAGTTTTTTATTTAGATTATAAAAAACTTTAAAACATTTAAAAATAATTTTATTGGTTATCTATTTATTATTTTATCAGAGTTCTTTGCACTTCCATTTTGTTTTTATCATGATCGGAAATTTCCTCTCACTGTTATCTTTTGACATTTTTGCTGCCATCATTGCTGCCAACTATTCAGCTAGTTGGTTTCGTAGATTTGTCATTTCCATTCAGAATGTTGCGACTTCTCTGGTGTGGTTGTATAGTATGTATGTATATTGATTCAGTAATGGAATCTGGTAATTTAATTCTTTCCAATAACATTAATTAATTAGTGCCACAGATTGTATTGGCAGATAACTTACACATACAAATTACGATATGGTTTGTTCTCATATATTTTCTGCTACAAGTGTCATTTAACTGTAAAGTTCTATCTTATCCGATAGAACAAGCCAAGATTTTATATTTACAGTGCAATGGGAATGAAATGCCGTTGAAAACATTTGGACGCTTAAGTATTTATGGTTATCGGCAACTACTTCCATAGTAGTCGGATATCGCAGTGGTTGTTTAAAACCAAAGAGATCTTTTATTAGAAATTCTTATTTAGAAAGAGTTCTTTAACTAATAAATATTTAAAATTTTTTAATATTGCTTGGTAATACCATTCATTATATATATTACTTCAATCTAATGACTCATAAGAACGAATATATTCTACCGAATAACCACATTCAAAATTATCTTAATTGATTTATGACAAATATAATAAAAAAAAATAAAAAAAGATAAAAGGTTGATGAATTTTCTTCTCCTAAAAAAAACAAATAAAATTAATGCACAATATAAAAAATAATATTTTTGAAAATTTTATTTTTGAATTTGTAGTTTTCATATTTCATTTTCAATCAATTGCTTTTTATTGTTTGACTGATTTTTTTTTTGACACAACAAAATAAATAAAAAAAATTACATGTCACTTAAAGTAGACTTGTACGTACTTTAAATTTTTAGTTTTAAAGAATGTTTACATATGAATTTAACGTATTTTGAATGATACTTTACGAAATTCTTCTTAATAAAGCTTTAAAGAACTCTATTAAGTTTCTACAAATACGGCTTTTAACCTTTAAGTGCCGATTAGCGACACGTCCACATAATAGAATTTCTTAATGTTTTTAGGTGACATTAGAACATGAGTGATGGGATTATTATATGAAGAGTTGCATTGAGGGACAAATGCCCTCTTTTGTATTTTCATGCTTACTTATGTAAAACTTTTGAATTCTTACATGTTTATAATGACTTTTTTTTAATTCTTTATTAAAATAATAATCAAAAAAGTAATTTTGAAAGAAATAAATACTTATTGTTATGATTCTACTGTGCATACTATATTTTGAGTGACAAAATGCTACGAATTACAGGCGTGTAAGACAACATACAGTGACTCACAGCTTATTTCGTGCACTTGCAAAATATAATTTTGAACGTTTACAGCAAAAAAGCTAAGCGTAAAATCAAAAAAAAAAAAAAATAATTGCATATTTTTTATAAAAACATTCTTTATTAAGTTAAAATATTGTGTTTATGTTTTTAAATATTTATAGAAGTAAATAAAGAAAACTAAAAATACATAAAAAATTAAATCACAGCTTATTTCGTGCACTGCCAGCAGTCTTAGAAAAAACTTATTTGGGTTATGGTTTAATATTTGGTATGGCCTCCTTTCTGCTTTATGACATCCTTAAGACGATTTTCCATCGAAGCAACAAGTTTTCTAGTCGTTTCGCTGGAAATCTTGTTCAACTCTTCCACCAAAGCAGACTTCAAGTCATTGACATTACTAATCTGCCTTTTGCGTATCGCCAAATCCAAAATTGCCCACAAATTTTCAATCATATTTATGTCGGATGATTGAGGAGGAGGATTCATTACGTGTGGTCAATTCCATATCAACCAGTTTTGTACAATACCCGATTTATGTTTCGGGTCATTGTCCTGGTAGTACCGAAAATGATCGCGTATGTCCAAGGCATCGGCACTTTGTAGCAAATTATCTTTTAATATGTTTAAATACATATCTTTGTTCATTGTTCCTTCAATAAAAACAATGTTGCCAACTCCAGAGGCAGCCATACAAGCCCAAACCATCACACTGCCACCACCGTGTTTGGCAGTTGGTTTTAAGTGCTTACTTTGGAGCTCAGTATTGTCTTTACGCCACACGTAATTTATTCCATCTGAGCCAAAAATATTCCCAAAATGTAATATCCTTTGCCACGTGGTCCTGAGCGAATTTAAGTCGACATTGGATATTTTTCTTCATGTATTGTTTTTCATCTGCACGAAATAAGCTTTGAGCCACTGTACATAACAGTTCGAAGCATACCAAAAAGCTTGAGAAAAATATTTTAAAAAGTTTGCTTACTGCGAGCCTTAAGCCGTAACCGTAACAATAGTAGAAAAATCAAAACGGAAACCTTGTGAAATTACATTACATGTGTAAAATTATTTTAAACTTTTCTTTGCAATTGTAGAATAAACTTACTAAAAAAATATTTTATTAACTTCTATAAAGAAAAGCTTACTATCTAATTATTTTTATAAGCTTTTTCATATAATTGTAGAATAACCTTGCGTGAATAATCTTTTATTAAATTTTGTATTAAAAAGCTTACCATCTCAATATTTTTATAAGCTTTTCTATTGAAATGTAGAATAAGTTTCTCAAATATAATATTCAGTTTAAACAAATTTTGATTTATTTATTTTTTTCCTTCAGTTTATTTGTATAACGAAGAGTCTGTCAGTATTTAATGTATTTTTATACCAATCAAATTAAGTATAATTCAGTTACTAATAAAATAAATAATTATTATTCAATATATAAAATGTAATATTTAAATTGAATTTTTATGTTTTGTTATTTTTGTAGTTTAAGAGTAGTTTTATACGCTTGTTTGCAAACTGAAAGAACGTTCGCTCTGAAATACCAACTAATATAGCTGCATCTATTAAATTTAGAAATTTGTTATTGTTTTGTTTTAGTTACATATTTTATTTGACTTACTTCGGCTTACTTTGGCTTTTGTTGTGCTCAGATTTCGCACACTTTGGTTGATCTCAGTATCTTTCCAGCATAGTTGTTCCCCTGATTCGTCAGTTATTATTTTTCCCTAACAATTTTTTATAAAATTTGGTGTCTTTGCAATAGCTGCCAATTCGTTTTCCCGAAAAATATGTTAAAGAAAAAATAAAAGAATCGATTTCATATGTAGCGTACATAGAATAAGAGTTAAACTTACAAAAGAAGCAAAACTTTCAGCGTTTTCTTGCAACAGTTTTTCAAACTCCTCGAATTTCTCAATTTCCTTGAATGTCTGTGTAGGCATTATAACAAGTTTTATTTGAACCTTTTCTTTTTTCAGCTCCTGCAATTCCTTGCGTAAAGTTTGCACTTCATTTGTCAGTCTAATTAACATCGGCTGAAATTAAAAATTAAATGTTTTACACTCCACTTAGCCAACTCATCTCGGATATTGTAGTTTTTAAGAAAATTATTAATTGAAGTTTCATCACTTTCACTTGAAGTTGAGTATTCTGTAATATTTTCTTCAATTGAACTGTTATTTGGAACATCATCACTGAAATCTTGAACTCTATCACTTTTTCACTTGAACGTTTACAATTACTTTCTTTTATTGATTTGCTTCTAGGAAAATCAGCATTGAAATCCTCTAATGATTCATTAATTTTTTGATTTTTATTATTTAAAAGAAGTCCAATTACTTCTTTTGTTTGTCTTCTAACACTTTTTTATAGTTATTTGGCGTTTTAATTATTATATAATAAAAAATTACCGATTATTATTAATTTAATATTCAATTATACGTCCAGTCTCTTTAAAATTTAAAACTAAATATAAGTAGAAGCAAAAATAACGGTACATGACTTGAAAATGTATTACTTTTGTCAAGCATTTTATTGCGTCATTCAATAGTCGTAAGCACACTTTAGAAAAAGTTGCGTGTAATAATTGTTTCTCAAGCATTGTTGAAAACTGTTTGTGTATTAAAATTCTGTCAATATTAATATTCACTGTTTACATAACCTTATTTTTAAGTTCTATTGCAGTTTGGTCATAATTTGGTATGCTGGGTTACAATGGATCAGGGATTACCATTTCATAGCACAATTGTGCTGAGTGAATTCACACACATTGCTTGTGCTCTTTTATTTAGTCGCCGATCAGACTGCGGCGAGTGCACGAGTGAGCGGATGCTATGATATTTTTTTTCAGGTTTACACTCAAAAAATATCCTGATATAATCAGACGTCGGCACAAGAGAACATGAAATGTAAGTGTATTTATAAGAGGCTTTTTAGCGACACCCCAGTCAGCACTTTTTAGATTTTTGATCATTTATGAGTCTTTTTCGACTCCCTAGCCGCGACTCTTCTGGAAGAGTCTTTTATGACTCGGCACGCTAAACTATTACGACTTATTTTGATTATTTGAATCGCTACGAGTCTATTTTAAGTCATTTTCCGGTCATATCCTATATAGGATGTATGTATGCAATTTACCACAGAGTAAATTAATAGACATGGATTGGGTAGCTTCTGAAGAAAGAAACATACAAAATACTTGGGACTTGTACTGTTGACAACGACCACCTTATTGAAGCTACATTTGCCAAATTAGTTGTCATTAATTTAGTCAGTTTTGCAAAAGCTCCATGGACAAATATAGCATTCAACAACATGTGACAATAATAAAATTGTTTTATCTAAATAAGTGTTCTGTTCAGGCAATGTACAGAGGCCCTTTGTCCATTCGCAATGTAGCGAACAAATTCAAGTCCACTAGTTCAGAAAATGATCGAGAGAGTATAGGAGAACCCTAGACAGCATTTCGCATCGTCACCACAAGAATTCAACATTTCGCAAATCACAACTTGGTTAATTTACTCTTAATTAAATTAAATTTATATACTCTAAAAGTATTATTAAAAATAACATTTTAAGTTCACTTCAATATTTATTAATTGACAAGAAAGTCGGGATCAAACTTAAGTTAAATATCGCAATGTAAGGAAAAATTCTTTCTTGCTTCCAACAGGAGTGCAATAATAACAAATAATTTATTAGCATTATTAATTTATTTAACAGCAACTTATCCCCAAGACATGTCATCTACCGAGACAGTTTTGACGCAGCCATCATTATTCAATCAGCGATTTGTGAGTCCTTCAATCCATGGAAACATCCCTTCACCAACTTCCAGATATGTAATTGCAACTTCTAATTCATTTTGCTCTGAGGGTCAAATTAACTTTCCCTCGGTATTGTTGCTACTATAACCGATTTGAATACACCGCCTAGTTTTTACGCATATTGAGCCATTAAGATATTTCCTTCTCTTGTTTTCGGTGATATTTTTGTCCCCATCTGGAATTAGTCCCTATACATAGTGTACAAAGTACTATGTGCCAATGAATCTTTCTGCAGTGAATCATCTATAACTCCAGAGTGGTATCTTAGGTACTACCCCTTCTTTCATTGTTGCTTAGGTGCCAATGGCACCTCTGACGCCTTGCTGTAAAGCTGGATGCAGATGATGAATGACCCAGCTGTACCTTACTTTTCTTTTCTTTTTGTGGTTGATGATATTGCTACTGGAGCCAATTGTTCTTTTGGGAGATAATATAAGGTATTACATATAACGCGTTATACGTTGCAGAGCACTCTCGAGGAAAAGCAAGTGAAGGCTTTGCTATTCTAATAACTATGAGGCAAGCGAGTTTGATAAAATATATAGAACTGGTTTTAATGTCATATAAAGTGAAAAACAAACTTATTAGGCTTTGGATAGATAGTAAATTTCATTTTAAGTAAAAGTTTGAGTTAATTGACTCCAATAAAATATAGCGCACATTACCCGATAAATAAACTTTTGTGATCACCAAAACTTCGTGAAGATGTCAAACTATTTCATTTCACCTTAATATTTAAAGGTCTAAAAGCACTGTACTGTATATTGCAGTTAGCGTACAACATATAGTGGTCATTACAACACTTCAGTCAGAATAATGACTTCTCACACCATTGATGTTGTGTGTTAAATTTATTCATGAGTGGCGCTACTCCGAACATGAGATTTTTGAGAAGCTGTTTATGGCAATTTAATTAACTCAGAGCTTTGTTGAGACTTGTTGAAGATGTCTGGGGTTTAAACCCTGGCTTTACGTCTTATCAGAATTATTACCCAACACACTACCTACTAGACTACTGCGTAGAACAGTGCAGAATATTGGGATCCGTTTTATATTCAATATAAAATTTCGACATGCCAATATGCTGTGATATTTTAACTTCTATTTTTACTGAATACTCTTCTTAGGGGCATGAAACTACATGATAACTACATGAATATACTTTATAACATCTAAAGATTAAAAGTTTATCTGTCTTGGAAGTTTCATAAACGCGAACAAACATAAGGAAAATGTCCAAAACAAAATTTAGAAAATTTAAGTGTACATCTTAGATTTAAAAGCTTCGAACATGCATTTAGTTGATGGTGATGATTTTAAGATAACAGGAAGAGCTTTTCTAAAGGTTTACGCTGACAATATCAAAGCACGTCCAAGTAAACTATGATTTTCACAGAAATACTACATTTTTCGGTTGAAATCTTATGTACTACGGTACGTTCAACACGGGGGAACCTATAGATAAGAACGTAGAAGAGGAAGGTATTCACACATTTTATATAGTAATATAGGTAAATTCTTTCTACTGTCCCCCAGACAGTTTAGTAAGCCTATGGGATCCTCCTGCTTAAGGTCTACAAGTTCTTCAATAAATTAACTGCCTACCAAGGCTAGTGGCATAAAAATGATCCACCGTGTTGGTTATTTTTGAATTATGTGCACGATGGCAACATTACAACCCAACTGCATCTAAATTTTCTCTTTTAACTTCTTTTCATAATTATGAATTCTTTCCAATAAAACTTGTGAAAGTGGCAGGCTTTTAAAATAAAAAATTGGAATTCGAAAAAGAAAAGAAAAATTATTTAAATATTGTGCTGTTTTGTTTGTGAGTTGGAAAAAGAAAGAAAAGAAAAGGAAGAAAAATGAATTCTGTCGCTATCCTGGAAAAGCTAAATGGTGGGAATTATGCGACATGGAATCATAGATGATTTGAAAGTTATTGGTATGGCTTTACATGAAGATTTTGTTGCGGTTTTGTTGTTGTGTGCAATGCCGGGAGAAATCGAAAATTTTGTTGGTGTTGAAAGCAGAGATAATTTGCCTAATATAGAACAGTTAGTTTCGAAAGTTCTAGAAGAAGATCGACGCCAAGGAGGAAAGGGCAATTTAAATAATGACAAGGTTTTTACAGTAAGCGAGTGGCAAAGAGAAGAAAGAGTAAACAAAGGCAACAACAAGTTTAACAGGAAAAATATTCGCAGTGAGAAAGAGAACAAACGCAGTAATATTAAATGCTACAAGTGTGGACAGAAAGGGCATATTCGCTCTCAATGTACAGTTAGTGGTGGTGAATCTGTTGCGTCGGTGTTGTGTGCAGCGAAAAAACAAATTCACAACACACATGTGCGGTAGCAGAAATTTGTTTTCATGTCTGCAAAAAGAGAAACAAAGAATTGTGTTGGCATCTGGTGAGACTGTTTTTGCGGATGGGAAAGGCACGGTGAAAATTAAGTCAAAGCATATGAGCATAAAACCAAACAACGTGCTATATGTACCCTGTCTTCATTCAAATTTTTTGTCTGTCAGCACATTTTAAAGGCTGGTCACACTATTTGTTTTGCAAAGAATAGTGCGAATATTAAGAACAAGAACAACAAAAATATGATGTATGCAGTAAAAGTAAACGGGATATTTGTTGCTAAAGTCGACACAGTGACGTCGGCAGAAAATGATGATTAAATGACACTCCAGATTTAATCATTTAAACAGTAGAGATTTGTGTACGCTGTGCAACAAGAATATGGAAAGGGGTATACAATTTAAAGTTACTGGAAATTTAAAATATGTTACTTGTGCTGTTGGAAAAATTACTGCAAGACTGTTTAACTAAACTACTTAACTACTCACAAATATATTCAAGAGGAGTGCTGGAGTTAGTACACACAGATTTGATTTAGAGTGAAATCGCATTATGACATTTAGTGATGATTTTTCCCGAGTTTGTGGCAATGGCTGAAAAACAGAGTGGCGCCAAATTAATTAATTAAAATTACAGAAAAATAGCAAAATTGGTAAATTAATGCCAAAAGGACTAAAAATCAAATTGGTTGGCTATGAATCCATGACAAAAGGATATCGTTTATCTAATCCCGCAAAGCGTGAAATAGTTAGGGAAAGAGACGTTATCTTTTTTGAAAATCCCTTGGAGAAATTGCAAAATGAAGAACATGATGAGAAAGAATATTGCGTTAACGTAATAAAATCTACAAGGAAGGATAAAGATAATATAATCAAGGCAAATGAACTTCATTCACTAAATGAATCCTATAAAACGGCAAGTGAGGGTAACGATTCGACCGAGAACACAAAAGAAGAGAATAATGAAGAATCCGAACCTAGAGAAAGGGCAAATAGGAGTCGTGGAAGGCCAAAACTTGTTTCAACGCGACAGTCAGAACGTCTAAGAAAGCAGAATGCAGTCGTTACCGAAATGCTGAACTCGGTAGTAGAAATTCCATCAACAGAAATTATTAAAATTCCATTAACAGAAGCATTAAATTCAAATGACGCCTCGGAATGGAAAGGTGTCATGGAACGTGAGTGTAATTCATTAATTAAGAACAACACTTGGATACTCGTTGACAGACCTAAGTCAAGAAACATTATCGGTTCGAAGTGGGTCTCTGCAATTAAATGCAAACCAGATGGCACTGTAGAGAAATATAAATCCAGGTTGGTGGCTCAGGGAAATACTCAGAAACTCAACGTGTGGTTCGCCATTCTATCATAAGAATTTTATTGGCACTCGCGATGCAATACAATTTTTTACTAAAACATGTGAACATTGTGTCTGCTTATTTAAATCCCAATCTTTAGGATGAAATTTTAATGGAACAACCACCGATGTTTAAAGATCCTGTACATTCAGGCAAGGTTTGCAAACTAATCAAGGCTTTATATGGATTACGTCAGGCAGGAAGGGAATGGGATAAAAAGTTGTCACTAATTCTTTCGGAGATGGGGTTCCAACCATGTCGAACAGACAATTGTATATATGTTAGAGGAACTGGCGATCGTACATGTGGATATGCAGGCGATAGGGGTGTCATACTTCCGAGTTACTTTGAACATGGAAGCTGATGAACTCTAAACCAGATGGGCGTGAGTACCAAAGCTTGATTGGTGGTCTGATGTATATAGCAGTAATATCTAGGCCAGACATTGCCCATGTAGTTTCCAAACTTGCACAATTCAACTCTCACCCTCATGATGAGCATATGCGAGTGGCAAAACATTTGTTGAGATATCTTGCTAAACATATAACAGATAATGGAATATCTTTTAATGAAGAAAAATCCATTCTTTCATGCTATACAGATGCTGATTGGGGATGTGATACGTGTGACCGAAAATCATATTCGGGATTTATAATATTTCTGGCAGGCGGTGCGGTCTCTTGGGAGTCAAAGAAACAGACAGTTGTGGCTCTAAGCTCAATGTAGGCGGAATTTGTGGCTCTTTGCAAAGGAAGTAAAGAAGTGGTTTTTCTGAGAAGTCTTATTGGTGAAATTGGTTTTGAAGAACTAATCAGACTGCCTGCAGTCGGGTTTTGTGATAATCAGGCTGCGAATTTTTTTGGTTAGAAACTCAGCTATCCATAAACACAGCAAGCATATTGACATAAGATTCCCTTATGTCAGGGAAAGATTTAACGATGGCTCAATTGATGTCAACTATGTACCAGTATTGACCAAACAAAAACATAAAAGGGCATGTGAATTTTTAAAAATGGAACAATTTAAATTTTTGAAATGTAATATCTTTATGATTTTGTTTTGTAAATGCATTTGAGTTAAGCCGAAGTATGTTGGTTATTTTTGAATTACACGTCATTTCCTCTGCTTGCTCCCATAACCTACAGTAATAAGAGATTCCTATAATAGCTCTAATTTCCTTATACTTAGAAATAGGTTCATCGCTTCTATTTCTCAGATATTTCTTAAAACAATAAGTAAACCCGCTAACTGTACTTTGGTAGACAACCGAAGTATCCCTTCTACCGAATAAATAATACCAGGAACGATCCTTCTCAAGCAATTCAATGGAACAATTCTCTAATGCGTCTGTGTCCATATCATTACCAGCCATCCTATAACCTAAATTTTTAGAGCAAAGTATAGAAGAAACGATAACACTGGACATGGTAAAAGAATTGATTTACTAGATACCAAACATACAAGAGGATTTATAATATTTTTTTTTTTTTTTTTATAAAAGTATAACGTAAAAATACTTAACTTAAACTTCTTTTTTAATTAATAAATTACATACATACATAATTGGTTATTACAATCCTTCACCCAGGATTAAGACATAGCTTCTCACACCACTTATTTTATGTGTGTTTATTTTATACATGAGTGGCGGGACCTACAGTTTAAAGTCGATTCCGAACGACAGATTTTTGAGAAATTTTTAATGGCAATTTTATTTACTCATGGCGTTTTTTGCCAGCAATCTGCTAAGAGGTAGTCGCCGAAGAAATCTAAATCTAAAAAAGAATTGAATTTGAAAAAAAAAAATTTATGACAAATGATAAAAAAAATGCGAGTATGGCGTGTAAAATACATGCCAAATAATAACAACAAATCAACAAGAACAACAAACAAAGACACCTCAACCACACAATCTGGTCATGGCATTACTGCGCTATTCTGCTCAACATTCAAATGCAAATACAGTAGAACAATGTTTTATGAATAGCCATTTTTTTTTAAATTTCAATTTTTTTCAATTTTAAATTATTGACTAAATTTCCACAGTTATAGGCAATCTGAATCGATTTTATAAAATTTATTTTCATTTAAAAGTAAGATTCGACTTTAAAAGAAATGATAAATTCAAAATTATTTTCTAATTTATCTGAAAAGGTAATTGTTATAATAAAATTCTTGAAATTTTGCGGATATTAAACGTGTGTATGTTTCCGTTTGTCGACTCATTTCTTGCATACCACTACGTATATTGTAAACTTCAATTGCTTTTATTAATCATTTTCTACATTTACCTGTTTTTTAATTTTTTTTAAACAAAATAATTGAAGAAAATGTTATCAATTGTATATTTTTTGTTCAGATTATACGGTGCGACAATGAAACAAAAAACCAGACTAACGACATGGTGTAGGTTGTAGATTTACTTGAATAGAACACAAAAATATTTCTTATGCCATATGAACTTGTTTTTTGGAAAGACAAGGGACAAGCATTTAAAACGATGTCGTATACTTATTGTTCGAACTGATATCGAAAATGGAGACTCTACATTATAATAATGAGGATGACTTTTTTTCCAAACAAATTTTGTTCTCTATATAAAGTTTGCTTCAAAAACTCTTTGTAAAAACATGTTTTTGTATAAATAGCAACATAAATATTTTGAATGTGTTGGGTAAAGAAAATATGAGTTCTCATGGTTTGTCAGTTTAAAAACATTAATTCATATTCTCTCTAGATTATATAAAGCTTTTCCTGGAAACAATATTACAATCACATTATCAAAAAATTTTAATTATTCGGTAAGATAGACTCTATCATAGACGTATATATAGAAATGGTTGCCAATTAGATTATAATGCTGCATTTGGCTGCAGCAGTTTTATTTCACCTAAGCACTGGTTAAAGTGCTCAGTCAGAATATTGAGAAAAAAATAATGTTTTGTTTTACAATACAAAATTTGTTCTGATTTATTCAAAACTTCTCCCGTGGTATTTATACAAATTTCTTTTGTTTACAATTTAATATGTTTATACATATATAGTTACAAATATTAGTATTTCTTTTCTTATAATACAAAACAAATTATTTGCAACTCTTCTTTATCAGTTCACACATGTTTATTGTTAAGTGCTCTGAATATTTATTGTGTGAAGTGTTTTGTTGCGTTAGTCTGATCTATTTCTTGTTAATATTTTCATGATTACATTATTTTCATTTATTATTATTATTATTATTATTATTATTATTATTATTATTATTATTATTGTTATTATTATTATTGTTACTATTATTATTGTTATTATATTAATGTATATAGTGTTCATTATTATAAGTGCACTATATAATACATATAATGCATATCATAAAAATAATAGTCATAATTCAGTAAAATTATAAACACTAGGAACACGCATGTCTAAAATTTACTATTTTAATTTCATTTTCTAAGATAGCTAGGGGTGTACATGCATAGCACTGTTCACTTGAACAAGTATAGGGGTCCGTTGTGATACCACATGTAAGGAAATCGATTCCGAACTACAAATTTTTCGGAAATTTCTAATGACAATTTTATATACTCTTAAAGTTCTTGCCAGATATCTGCTGAGAGGTAGTCTACGGAGTAAAATTTTTTCAGATTTCGTTTTTGTTGGGTCTTGAACCGTTTGTCGGAATTATGTATTTTGAAAAAAGGAAATAAATCACATAAAGGGCAATAAAAACAAAACACGTTCTTGAAAAAAAATCTATATATATACATATATATACATATACATATATGTACATATACATATATTCCTCAACAAAACAACTTACGTGTAATTTAGGGTAGTCATAAATAAATGACTAAAACAACATAAAATAAAAAATCGGAATTTTAAATAAATTTCATAAAAATTAAATACATAAGGAGCTGCCGAACAAAACTAGACATGTCCACAGTAAACGATTTTTTTACATTAAACGAATATTGTCTTTTAAAATCAATTAGATCCAACCGTAAAAAGTAAAAAATACTGATTTCTCGAGTAAAACCAGCAATTTTTTTCTAACAAGTAAATAAAATTAAAAATTTGTTTATTTCCAATCAGAACCATAAAAATCTCATAGAATTCTTAATCCTACTACTTGTTTTCAAACAAATCTGTACTTTTCAAATGAAATTTGCGAAATTATTGTTTCTGCTATGGTATCCAATGGTGTTCACGTTTGTATTTGTTATAGTAACCCTACTATAAATTACTAATTCTTCTTCTTTACATATTATCTCTATCATCTGTTGATTATACTGGAGTGGAAATTTTACGCCTTTTTACAAATGGTTGCAGAGGTCAAAAAAAATTTCCATGTGGTACTTATGTTGATTTTTTAGATGCAAAATAATGCTCCAACATATACTTCTTGAACCATCCTAACGTTCCCTATTCGGGGTTATAGTTTCCTATCAGCAGATACTGTCTTCGGCAAAAAAGAGTCAGATTTAAGAAAGAAGTCATTCATCTTAAAACCTGGAACGTATCGCGAGATTCATGCAAAGCATGTAATTGTACACATCTTGGGTAAAGACTAGAATCTTTATAATTTGAAACCACTAGATCACCACTACAAAGATTGATAGTATCAGAGATGTAAAGCGTATACTGATTGAGAAGAGATCACTTTAACACATCCTCAAAATCCAGCTTCTACTTCAAACACAAACATTCAGTCATTGATAGTGAAGATGAAAATAGTGAGGATGATGATGAGCTGTGTGACATGCAGGAATTTATATAGGATTATATAACAATTTCTGTCTTCAATTTTTACATTTTACAAATAATATTTTTTACTAAAATAGATAGTCTCTATTTAGGAAGTACAATTAATTGTTTTCCCTGTAAAAAACAGTTAAAGGTACGTGTCTGATCTTGTTTGCCAACTGCTACTTGAACTTACTAAATAAAATATTACGTGGTTTGACGATCTCCGTTACAAGGATCTACAGAACAATTGTGTAATAATTGTACGATTAATAAAGAATTTAATTAAAACTGAAGACAAATTTATTTTTATTTGCAATCTACGAACTCATATTTTAAACGTTTTTTAAAAGATAAAAACATTACAATATATTTTTAACCATATTTTATTTCGTAATTCAGGTTAAAATGACTTCTATATCAGATTCACAAGAGTGCCTAAGGAAACATTTTTCTATTACAGTTTTGTAGTAAATTTTGTGGATTTCCATGGACCAAACAGTATCAATTCTTGTGGTTACATTAAAGGATTTGTACGCTTGTTGAATGTGGTCTCGTGAAAACTCCGAGACAGATTTTAAAGCAGAAAGCAAAATAGAACTTTGATCCGTTATGGATGTTTATTATCTGTGTAATTCTCAAATCTTAATTTTAATGAAAGTCACTCGAATGAATGCTGCAAACGATTCTGGGTTTCAATCAACACCTCGCTATTGTATTACATCTCAGTCTTAAACGCAAACATTAAAGCCAGTAAACTCTAAAAATCGAATCACTTATTGCGATACTGATGTATTTGAAGGAAATTGTGAACAGTGGCTATCATTCCGAGATATGTTTACGTTAAACTGCATAAACCACACGAAGCTCTCTCCCTTCACGAAATTATACCAACTCTAGTATAAGACTAGAGGTGAGGTGAAACTGGAGCAATTGTAGAGATATATATTCTTCCCACGGTAATTTCGACATAGCAATTAATTCGCTCCAAATTTGATCCGAGAATTAATGAGATCTCGTAGATAAACAAATATTCATTTTATTTGATATGTCATCAACAAAATCCGTAGATAGCGAATGACTTTTTTTAATTACTTTTAAGCGACTGTTAGACTAGTAGGTGTAGAAGTAGGAAGATGGGTGCCAATACTTATATGATTAATCTCAACCAAACTTTCCACTTTAACCCTAGCTCTAAGAATATGAAGATATGGTAGATATGAGGCTAACGTGTACTCATGAAAACAGCTTTGACGAATGTACAGGCGTATACATAAGACACAGGAGGATACGAGACCAATATGTATATTGTACAACGAAGATCACTCTACAAGATCTTGTCACAAATTTCGAAATTTTACAGTACAGCAAACAGCAAACAAAAATAAATTTTGCAATAAGTAACAAGGATCTTTCCACATCAAAGCGAATTCAAAGATTAGGCAGACTTGCCTCTATTGCAAGAAAACGCAGCATACACTATTACATATGGTAAAAGGAGCTTGAAACGCAATCGATAGCAATGAACCCGCTTGTCTCAAAATTTCAAATAAAAGACTTACATCTTTAAATTTTCCAAAGGTTGCTCAATCGAATGCACTTGACACTCATGCTGAACGGCCATCAACAACGGGTCAAGCACTTGCCAATTACTCCTTCAGCTGCGAGAATATTCTGAACTGCGCTAATGTCACATTGTACCTGGTCCTCAAGGAACATTAATTTCATTCTCATTTTGGAATTGTTGGTATTGGAGGTCAGAAACAATCCGCGAATTAAGAATGTGAATTCATATTGTATGCCCAAAGGACAAATACAAGGATTATTATTCCCTCCAAGTTCTTAGTTTTGATATTTTCTACTCAAACAAAATTGACATGGAATTGAATCAAGCTGACCAAACTTTTAATAAAGTCCCTGATATTAATCTCATATGCCTATGAGCAGTTTCTTAAAATTGATGGCATAAAAAAGAATATCTGCGGTCACATATCCGTATATATTATTATTTTCAGTTAGGTACTAAGTGGTCCGGAAGAAACTCTCACTACATAATCCTTTGCCTCAATCATAGCCTCTGAAACTACAGAGCTTAACGATCTTCTGAAAATGTTTTGCGAAGATGAGGAAATACCCACGACTCAACTCAAATCTAAAGAAGATGAATTTTGTGAAAAAGTCTAATCTGATACAACTATAGGAAGCAAAAATTTTAAACCTCAATTCCCAAAAAAGATATTCCTTGGCGGTTTATTTCCCTATTCCAATACTCTACAATTAAGAAAATTCCGGCTGTAGTTTGCAAGCCCCAACATGCTGTAGTTCGATGTGATCATAGGACGACCAAGATCCGAGTCGTATTCAATTCCTCGATGGAAACCAAATCTCAGTTTTCTCTAAATGGTCAAAATGACCTGATAACCATTATTTTTAATTGGAAGATTTATCAGTATGTTTTTAGTGCGGATATACAAAAGATGTATCGGCAGATTCTATTACGTCCAGATTATAGATGCTTTCAACAATACTTTATTCCATACCGTCCATATACCCGATTGCTTAGTTGAAGATTAAGCTTTTAAAACAGTTACCTTTGAAGTCAATTACGCCCCCTATCTCTGAATCTCAATTCCCTATATTCTGAATCTCAATTTGCTTAAGAATCTTCAATCCTCCGACCTGAAACTTACTGTTCAGTAGCATACTGTTGATGTTAGACGAAAAGTCTTTTCGAACTTATTAATTGAAAAGAGAAAAATTGCGCCTATTCAGACCGTCTGCCATCTAAGTTTAGAACTGAACGGAGCAGTATTACTAGGGAAGCTGGTTTAGTAATAGATTTTTTCTATAGACTGACTCTTTAATTGTTCTCAGTTGGCTGTCTAAGCCAACCTCTTCTTGGGAAACGTAAGTCGCAAATAGAATTTCCCAAATTCTTTATCTTGTTCCAAAGACAATAAGGCTACAGGTTCCCTTTCATTTTAACCCAGCTGACTTTCGAATTCGTGGATTTTAACCTCACGACCTTTGGTGGTTTGGACCATGAAGATTTCGAAACTCCGAATCTAAGTGGTCAAAGCGTAATCCACACAAAATTATTGAATCCTCCAGAAGTCAAGATAGAAGATATTCGTCACAGATTCTTATTTTACAAAAGAGCTTTGCGTGTTCAACGTTATGTTTTCAAATTCATTAACAGGAACATGTAAAGGATCAGACCCAGCATTTTCTTCAATTCTTAATCCGATTTAACTCATATCGAAGATAAAACTGTGAAAATTAAATTTCTCAATTCGACTTAAAAAGCATTTTATCCCGAAGAATACAAATTCTTAGTAAACTCACAGCCTATTTCTAGATTGGCTCAGTCTTCTATTTCATATAATGAGAGTTACTCAATTGTTCTGGGTTTCTAGGTAACTTTTGTTTTAGCCAACTATATCTCTCCCATTTGCATATTTTCCTTTTTCACGCTGAATGCAGTAAAATGTGCCGTATGGTACAAAATGGCTTCGTGTGGTTTTTTCACGTTCAGACTCAAATTTCGCGTGAAGAAGTTTGTGCAATATTGTAACACATGCATCATCAACAAGCAACCAAATAATGACTATTTATCTCGCCGGTCCATACGAAAAAGCTTTCCCACGGAGAAAGTCTCCCATGACCAAAATCTACGTAAGTGTTTTCGTTTGTTGAAAACTATGCAATTGGAAATCTGCTTAGAATTATTCTCAACAGTGTTTCAGGTTGCATTTTCCCTTTCAATTAGGAGCCGAGGGCTACCTCAAAGGGTATTTACTGATAATGGGAGAAACTTCATAGGCACTAACAGATCTCTCAAATGCGAATTCACTAAGTTCGTGAATAACATTCAATTAAAAATGAATTGTTGGTGCCCAAAAATTTAACTTTTAGACCGAACTGAGGGACCCCCTAACTCTCGCCCAATATCTACTTTATCAGACATACCTGGAGATTTAACGCCTTCAAACAAAACCATCAACATATCTCTCTAATAGATGGGAAAAGTGGAGAGTATTTCACTATCATACAATGTATAGAATATTATTTAAAATCGTTACACAAGCGGTACAAATGGAACAGATTTGTCCCTAACATGCAGGTCGAAAAACTTGCAGCATTGATAGGTGATTTATAACCTCTACGTTCTGATGCCACAGGCATGATGAAACTAGTAACTAATACAACCTTGCACGTCTATAGATACACGCAGAAAATATGATAAATTTCACCATAACTTGCTACATGAAAAGCCCTAAAATCAAACATTCACGACAAGGAAACCAAAGGGTCCAGCAACCACAAAACTACAACAAAAATCATCATCAATTTTGTCCGTCTTATGGGTAACACTGCCAGTCCAAATATCAATTTGGCCACTAAACTTTTTTATTTTGTTTTTTTTCTATTTTGTTTTTTGGCAGTTTTTGTTTTCAACTCCTTTTTTCTAGTCTTCCATAAAAGAGTTTGTTTAAAAATAACACACGTTATTTCAACTTGTTTTAGCTATAATACCAACAGTATTTGTCTGGGGACGGCCTTTAAGTGCAAAAGCAATTATGAGTATCTCTAAAAGCTTCCAATAAAATCATGTGCATTAGACGCACTAGCTTTTAAGTTTCTCGTTTCTCAAAATGTTTGTGGCCACTTTTGGAGAAATTCCATTTTCTCAAAAATGGCTCTATTTATAATCATTTGCCAATATGCGCGAGAAGTTTTAGTTTTTAAGTTATTAGCTTTTCCAGATTTTTATGAGCAATTTTGCAGGAACCTTATTTTTTCGGTTCCAACGATTTTTTGCAGATTCATAGTTAATTTCCCTATGTGCTTAAAAAGTCCTTGTTTTTTAATTATTCGCTTCCCAATACTTTTGTGGCTACCTTTGGAAGAATCGACTCTCTCTATAACAAACCTATCGATTATATTCACTGAAAGCTTTTTGTAACCTAGAATTTATCAAGAATCAATGTTTAAAACAGTTAAGCATTGACAAATTGTAGTTCCTTTAGAAAACCCGGCCAAACCTACTGTATTCGTACGAAAATCAATTCCCAATTTAAAAATAAAACGCATTTTTAAAAAAAGCTTTTCCGATGCTATCTTGACGGTTTTAATAAATCTGGTAATATGCCGAAACAGCTGTTCCACATACAATATACATTTATACAGACTTACACATATAGAAATTATTCATTCCTTTACTGTTTCTATTCCACTTCCCTTAGTGTTGTCAACAGGTTTTGATTCACATGTTTTTTCGTTTTCATAATTTGACTATTTAAGAAATAGTCGCAAATTACAGTTTACAATATTAACTAAAATATCTAGAATAATAAATTCTACTGTGTGTTATTATTGCAATCGAAACAAAGTATCTGTGCTCGTTTTAGTTTTTAAAACTTTCGCGATAATATCGTCTGATTGATTATTGAATCTTGCAGCAGCGTCGAAACGAAAATCCACTTGATCGATATTATTGTAGTCGCAATCCGAGATTGTTATCCGGGTACGCACTTGAACCAATGATTGCGTTGTTCCCGTGTTCGTTCAAATGAATTTATAGCGGCAGCTAAACAACAAGTGAGTTTATGCAACGAAACAGGGTGTGTATTGATTGGTTTGTAGCTCGGTCATCAACCTAATTTCATTCTCCCATTAATAGAAATTACCAATTGGGCAAATGTTAATTAAATGAATAAATATTATTATTATTTACTTAATTAATAAACATTCCATTTACATGATTTATGCATTATTGTTACTTTTCATAACCGTATTGCACAGTAACACTTCGTCACAACGATTCTAGCATCCCTCAATGTCAAAACAAATTTTTGAGAGAGAAAACAATGTAAAAAGAGAGTGAAAATTATAAAAGTAGAGAGAAAAAGTTTTACTGAACAGAAACGAATGAACATGAAACATTATGTTAAATACGGATATGAAGTATATTTCCGTTCTCTCTCGAGAGAGTTTGTGCTTATACATGTATAAGCACGTGCGTTTGTGTGCAGGTTTGTACATAAATAAAATCAACAGTATATTTTGTCACTATAAAAAGTTTTCCACATACCCACATGCATTGCATATAATGCTCTTATACCGCCAGTACTCCCACAATCGTATGTTTAAGGACGCGTGTCGGGTCGAGTTCGTTTTCCAACTGTTCCAAGTACACACTGGCCACATGTGGTTGTCATTAACGTCATCAAAGATGAGCACGAACCATATAGATCCATTTCTACGTATTAGTTTATCAGTCGAATTTAAACTTCCTCTGTCGATGAACGTGCTTTCGTCGTGTGTGCGTGCGTGCGTGTGTGCGACATTTAAAAATAGGGGGGAATTAAGTAAATAAAATCAAGAAATATTCAGAAAAAAAATTAAACAAAAAATACGGTTTTTAAATGGGTAAACGTATGTTTGAATCGGAATGTTAGGTTGTGGAAGTGAATACCATAAATAGTTCAATAATATTGTAATAATAAATAAAAGAATAAGTATAATATGATGAATACATTTATTTATTAATTTAGTTTACTGTTTTCAATTGCCAGAGAAGTTAAAGGCGATTCAAGATGAATTTATTTACATTGACACGGTGTAGTAGAGAAAAAAGCTAACAGGCTAATGTGTGTATATAGAGAATCTGTTTAATTTGTGTTTGTATGTGTGCTTCATAGAATGCACGACAATACGAGTCTATTGTATAAACAATAAATACATGTGTTGCAGAATAGTGTTTTGGTTTTGATAAATAACTCGTATCCGTCCAAATTTGTGGTGGGGGTATACATTTAACACTCAAATTTTTAATTATCCTTAATTAATGTCACATTTTTAGAAAACTCGAGAAACGTCAGAAGTGTCATATTGTTTTAGAAACTTTTCATTAAAAGATTATTTGAAGACGTTTAAAAATCTTAAGATTGTATGTGAACATTGATGTAAATTATATGTTGTGTCAACACTTAATTTTTAATTTTTGTATAAAATCCTAAAACCGCGTTTGAATTCAATCAAATAATATACTTTATTATGTTTTGTTCATGCGATTCGTTAAAATTATCTTATTATGGAAAATATAAACGACATTGACCGGCTCAAATGAATTTAAGTGGATAATTGAGATGAGATAATAAAAGTGACGGACTTGTAAAGATTTCATTTAACACTAAATTTAACAATGAGTGTTATTGTTACAGTTTTCGCAGAGTCGACGAGTATTCTCTAAATGTATGTATTTTATGGCCTATAAGCTATATTTTAATCAATCATATCTTTAACTAAGTATATACATAAAAAAATTTTAGTTACAAAAAGATTAATATTTAATTGGTGCAGTGAAGAAATTTTTTGTTAACAGAATGAGTTGTTTTCTACTCTACCACTGAAAGTTATTTAAAAATGCTGTTATCAGCGGATATTTATTTGGTCTAGAGTTAGGCGAAAACATCAAATTAATATGCGATACTAGATGGGGAACTAGTGAACGCCAGTATAATTTACAAAAGGTAATTCAATCAAAAGTGAAACAGGAAATACGCAATGAAAATATGGCCGTGGATTACTGTTAAAGGCCGATTGAAAAAAATAAACAAAATTCATTTGGTGAGGGTCAATACAGTGCCTGTTATAAACCATATCTTTAAAATATAGCCACTGATTTTATATCGTAAAGTCAATGAAAATAAACAAAAAATTAAATATGAAAGTACATTTTAAAATGAAAAAGCGCTTACCCCAGGTGCAAGTTTTATAGAAATAAAAAATGAACTTATTAAATATTTATAGACTGTGTTTTATGACTTTTAATATATGGTATGGGTCCTGTACTTCGAAGCTGAAAGTAAGTTTCTATGTTTCTCAAATTAAAGACTGGTCAAATAAAAACAGAGACAAATTGTTTAACGTCACTTTGAAACAGATGTATTCAAATCAGAGATCAGCTATGAATCGTTTTTTGGCTACTCATAAGCACTTATGAAATTATGGATATATGTGATTCAACAATATTGTAATTTAACTACTCTATTTCATTCATATTCACGATAACGTTGATTTTATAAATCAGTACAGGTTGCAATGAGTATGCGTACAACGTTAACATAAAACTCATACCATTCGAAATATGTTTGATTCATAAGCCTACTCATTTAGATTCATAACTTTAGAAAAATGGCTTATAATACGTACTTATAAATGATTCGAGATACTTCTAAAAAAAGAAAAAAGATACATAAGCAAAACAGACAGAGCAGCAAGCAGAGCAAACACACAACCTTCTAGTGAGTATTTTAGTGTTCGTACGCGAAGCATACTTATTTTGTGATTCTTGTATATGTTGAGTTATGGAGAGTCGAAATCAACAACATCATAAGTGTTGTTAAGTATGAATATAATGAATACTTCAAACTTTGAATATGAGTAGAGGTTCCATGATATTAAAATCAGTATGATGCGTATAAGTATCAGACATTATGAGTACGATTCGATTCTACCAATCTTTTTGAATACTCATTGCTGATCTCTGATCCAAATATCATATGTTACAGCGTAGCACTTTTCTGATCGCTAATGTATATTTTCTTAATGTTATTATTTTGTGTGTAAAATATCAAAGTTGAAGAAGAGCAAAAAAAAAACAAAAATAATACTGCAAAAAAAACACGTACGTAATAATATTTAGTAAAATAGAAAACAATTAGTAAAACTGTTTTAGTATTTACTAAACCAATAGTAAATTCTTTTTATTTATCCTGTTACTTGCCTCAATGGTGGATATTATAAACCTTGCACTATTTTCTCCAATAAAATTATGACTGTATTTCTATATTTAAAAATGTTAATCATATATTTCACTATTATTAATCAAACTATTCATCAAGGTTTGAAATATTGAACTATTATGTGCCACAAGCGCAGTATTGTCCGTATACCTAATATTGTTCCTACAAAAACTTCCATTTTTTTCGTACATAAACTCTCTTTTGTTCATATATGGTATATTATTAACAGAAGCATGGAAGCATTTTTTCGGAATATTCAATAAATAGTATACGGGATAAAATAGAAAGATGACTAAATAATTTTAATATTGAAAAGTTTTCTTTATGTTCTGCGTTGGGATATCGATTTTTATTATTTTTTACGTCTCATTCCGGCATATCCTTATATTATCTCTTTACCGTACTATACAATTATGCAATATATTTTTCGTGTCCATATCTTTATCGCTATATTATTATATGTCATATTTTATTTAGTTTACTTTATGTCATATTATAGTTCGGTATTCAGCTCTTACTATACTTAACCTAAAATTAAGTAATTTAATAGTTCAAAGTTACATATTAACGTGGATTAGTTCAATTTAATTGTTCTTTATATTATTTATATTTAGTTTAAATTCTTAAAATATTACCGTTTTGATCTAAATGTGTGCCCTGCAAGAGTCCATGGCATTGTATCAGGCATTTAGTACAAGCCTCTGAGACACTATGGTCTGTTGCACTACCCCAAACATAATGTTTAAATTGCTCAAGTCCTAAACAATTAAACATAATTTGTAACTGTATTGTAATAAGTAAATAAAATACTAGTGCTTATACTGGTTTCCGATAAGATAGTATAAAAGTATTATTTCAATACAAGTGACTATGTTAGCTTTACTATTCTCCTACACTCTTTCTAATTGTTGTACCTAAGGCTAACGACAGAGCGCGTTATTTGATTAAAGCACACCAGAAATATAGCTACAAGACACTGTTTGTAGTTCGCTCAAAATATACCGAAATGCGGGCGAAACCATAGAAAAGTTCTTGCTCCAAAGCAGGTTATAAAATAATTTGATAATCTTTCGATTTATGTTTCTTTTTTGAACTTAAGATTTGAATCCAAAATTTTTCGGTGCGTGCATACATGTTTGTGATGGCTGTCAAGAACATCGTTCAAAGGCTACTCGTGGAGGCTTATAAATCGTCTTGGATAATAAATTGAGGTCATCCTCAGTTTATTTAACACAATAATTTTTCAAACGCCTTTTAACAGATAAAGACCCTAGAGAATTTACGTATAGTTTTAGAATTTAAATAGCCTTTAAACAACTTTTATGACAAGTAGTCAACAAGGTTTCAAAAGATACACAGTTTCATAGGCTACAGAGAAATCGTTTCGAATTCCTTTGTACTGTAAGCACGTATCTTGATAAAGCCCTCATACAAGATTACAAACAGCCGTCGACTATTCGCCGCATTTCAAATAATCTGTTAAGAAGCTTTCCAAGCAAATGGGATTATTACTACTATAAACATGACTGTGCAAGTGTTTTTTCATCTCCAATTTCGTAAATTTCTCGCATTTATAATGCTGGTTAGATGAAAATACATTTCATTTATAAAAATATTTTTTTTTAAAGGTAGCTCTAGTTGGGGTCTGTCAGAGAACACATATTAGCCTACATACGCTGGCTATTGAAAAAATTTAGAAAACGACAGTGAAATAGTTTCTTTATTATCATACTGAAAGATTTGTTGTTAAAGATGCTTCTCGGTCCAAAAACATCGCTTAAATGCCAATGAAATAATGAAAAATAAAATAGGGCGCTTATGTTCCTATGGAGCTAGACATTCATCACGAAGAGTAATCAAATATTTCAAGGCAGTTGGATACGTACAGAAGCTCGCTGTTTGCTAGTCACGTGACTTTACATCAAAAAATGCAAGGCGCAAAGCCGGAATTGTTGCTAAGACTCTCTTAGCAACAATGTGTCTAAAGGGACTAGAACGGAAATTTTTTATCATGTGCTGCCACTCATTAGTAAAAATTACAACATTGTCCCTCACACCGACCATGTTAAGTTTATAAGTGTTTTTATCGATGAGTGACGCCACGTACAGCTTAAAATTGACTCCGAACGACAATTTTGAGCAATTTTATTTACACTTAGAGTATTGCAGAGAGGAAGTAGCCGAAAGAAATGCCTTTTTTATGTAGGATGTCTGAGCTGGGGCTTGAATTAGTTGCAAGCTCTTGTCTAATAAGCCAACGCACTGCCTACTATACTAAGACGACTTGTTAATTTAATAAACCTGAAAAATAAGAAATTGGTGTTTCATTCTTGGTATAATTTTTAACCAAATTTTCATGAGTCTTATTCAAAATGTGTTTTATTTATTAAGCGTTAACAAAATATTAATTTGCACAATTACAAAATTGTATAATTTTTATTATTATGCGTTAAATATTTTCAATATTTCAAGTTTTATAATTCTTCAAATGTTTAAATTGAATTTAATTTAATTAAAAAAATTTAATTTAACGAGTACTGCTAAGTTATCAATTTGATATGCACTTCTTATATTATGTATAGTACTGCAAATGCATAACTGCATTTTTGTAATGCATTGAAATCAGTTAAATTCTGTATTGTCTATTTAGTCTAAAATAATAGAATTTACTGCATACATTTTCATGAACATTTTGAGCAAAATATATAACAGGTATATATAGGTATACATATGTATGAACATATACTATTAGTGTGACATCTTTGACATACGGAGTATCTACTTGTAAATTTCTTTTCAAGTATACATATATGTATGTATCCTTTGTACCTATTTTTTCACACACTAACTCACACACATACATCTATTTACATAGTATGGTATATGCGGTATATTCCGGTCGATTCGAAATGATTGTCGACAATCGATACCTTTAATGTTTATTGCTTAATAATGCATAACACGTATCATGTCTTATGTTCGAATAAATTTTTATTTTCGATGCTTTTGAATGTAAATCGAAATTTAGGAAGATTCTTCTTTTCGCTTTCCTTGTAGGTTCTTGTGCCATCAATCGTTGCAATCCACGTGTCTTAGTACTTTGTGTTACTTCTGATAATGTAACATATTTCCAATGGAATTTTAGTAGTCATTTCTCGCTATCGTAAAGTGAGTTGAGTTTGTTTGTGTTCGCAATTCACTCAACGTGATGCAATGCAGCGTGAATATTGGCTCTGCCAAGCTTTATTATGTATGTGGAGAGTTGTGGCATTAACAGCTGGTAATGTTATTTGGCTGTTGTGTTGAATGGGTAGTGGCGTTGTAAGAATGTAGTAAAATAGAGGAGTATTGATGACTGCCATTTGGTTCCTTAATTGTCTATCTTATGTTCTCTATGTCTATTATTCGGGGTAAACGTTGCAATAGTAATACCAACAACGGTAGGTCATAATTTATATGAGCTTAAAATCATTTTATTTCTTATTATTCAGTCACTGTCCCTAATACTTTTACATACTTTCTACATCCTTTTGACGAATCTTATTGCTAAATTCAATTTTTCGTTTAGCCTTCGCCATTGTCTCTACACTTATCACTCATAAACTTTGCTTTGGATGACAATATTGATCAGAGTTATATACGTATGTATGTACGACATACGTACATAGGTATATGTTCCATATGTACTTGCTCATACCTTTTATTCTGTGGCAGTTAAAATATTTAGTAATAAAATCTAATATATAATCATAATATTATCGGAAAATCTTTTATGTTAAATTAATACATTGACTACAGAAACAAGTAAATTAATTCACTATCTATAACTGCAATATAATTTTCAAATGTTAATGTTTGACTGAAGTCACATAGAAAATATTTTGTATTTTATTTTTCTTCTTAATTACTGCCATTTACATAAATTGATAACATAAACCAATACAACTTTTTAAAAACATAATATCGCATGGCGACACATGAAATTTAACTGATCAAATTTTGCATATGTTTTGGTTAGCACAACAGCACATTAAAATTGAACCTTCAAACTTCATTGTATTGTATTATGCAACACAGGTTGTTAAAATTAAAAGTATTTTGAATTTGATATTCTGCAAAATCATTATGGCCTATACGCGTGAGTATTTTTTTAACCAATACATTAACAAGAAAGGCGATTTTGATGCGTAGTCGGGCAACTTAAGTAACAAATGTGTATCGGATTTTATATGAAAATTATCAATAACACACATACAGTATTGTATTTTCGTCCAACAATGCAATCAATAAAATGATATAAGGGCTCTTGTGAATTGTGCAAGTACGTATATACTTATAATTAGTGCCTTTATTTGTTTGATGTTGCATCCAACAGTAGAATAAAAATGTTCTAAAGATTGAGACTTTTCATAGCGTTAGCTTGACAACAGTCGATAATCGCAAAGTTTTAAAGATATATCGCTTCCAAAGCCTAAATTCATATCTTAAGTATGTACAGTACCAATTTCCATTTAGGTCTGCATAATTTGCTTCATGATGAGTTCATCTCAAATGAAATGGATTGTATTGAAATCTGCACAGTAATATACAAGTGGAAAGCGCAACAGGACCAGCCAGGCACTGCATGACAGACTGATTAGGATAGATTTAAATCTATCTAATATGAAAATTGTTCATAAGTCGGCGAACGTTCTATAAGGAGGTTTATTTAATACCTTTTTGATAATTTCACACAATAATGTATTGAATGTACATGTACATGACTAGTTTTCGGAATAACAATTTATTTCTTGATACTGAAAGTGTTTTTTTTTTTCTTTTTTTATGTCGAATATAGTCTTTTAAATATCATTCATAATTTCACATTAATGATAATGATAATTTCACATTATTTCCTTTAAATTTTACCAAAAACAAAACAAACGTTTCTTATACTTCCAACGAGTTTTATTGTAGCAAATATATTCAGTGTAGAACTTCTAAATTTGTTATGGACTTTTAATGAACTCCACTCAACACCACTGTAACCTTCTACCTTCTAGATTATGTGATACGAATTACATGCAAGTAATTTGATGCTGAAAGCAATGAATTTAATTTCAAGAAAACAGCACAGAATTTCATGATATTCTTACAAAAAATTGATTTTCAGTACACGATTGACGTTGACTTTCTGACAGTCAAATGTGGAATATTTACCTCAACTGTGTACGGAACTTCAACTACTGTTTTGTGCAAATCAGGCAGTCGTTTTAACTTTTGTTTTTATTAAAACCAAATGTCCAGTCTAGTGTGTTCATGATATCTTCATTTCCGACACGAATTGGAAACATTTTGTCATAAAAATACAAATTATTAATAACGCACATGCATTCGCATACATTGTTGCTAACACTTCTATTTGGTAAATTCAAACAACGATCAATTTGCTTGCATTTGCCATGTATTTTCATATTCTTGATAATTGATCGAAATTCTTACCATACCTTCCAATGTAAGCATACATAAAACTCTAACCCACCACCGCCTTAGACAGAAGCTTGTAAGATATAAGAAAATATCAGTCACATCGAGTTCCTGATTAACCAATATCTAAGTGCAACTAGTAAGTAAAATTTGTTAAAAGGTTTTTGTCATTTGTTTAAAAAAAACGTGCGTTCTATCCGCAAAAATGTTTTATTTAAACAAGTTTTTAAATTGAAATTTGTAAATTTATATGATATTGTTACATGCTGACTTTGTAATTTATTTTGTAATTTATTAAGGTTGATATATATAAATTGACCTTGAATATTGTTTGAGAATTTTACTTAGTTGATAATAGAAAAGACTAAATGGGAAAACAATTGTCAAAAGCTGACATGGCTGTGAATGAAATAGAGGTAGCCAATGAATCAATTAGTTTTTCTAAGATAGCAAATTATTTTATAATAATTGTGATTATAATATGTCTACGTTTTGCATTACACATTTACGCACAGCATAGCAAAAGATTAAAGCAAAAAAACTTAAATTGATCTAATGACCTAGACATCAAACAGCAGCAGACGGGTTCTTCTTAGACTTAAAATATTGAAAATAACAGCCAAGAAAAACATAAAAATTGAATTACCAAATACATTGCATGAAAAAGTAAAGCTTGACCTTGATGAAACTAGCATTCTTTCACTGATTCCTTGAAATTAGTTGAAGCAATTAAGGGTCAACATGACCCTCAACCGTATCCTTAATAAAAACAAAACTTAAGGAAAAGGCAAGAAATCTCATAAGCGAAGAACCTATTATTGCAGACATTATTAATAAACTGAAAGTAACTATCGAAGGTGAATCATTTGAGGTTTTGTCAGCAAAACTTATGAGCATAAAACAAAGCAGTAAAATCTCAACTTCATATTGTAAAGAGATGTAGAAAATCTAGCAAAATCACTTGAGAATGCATACATATCTGACGGTTTGTCATGCGAACTAGCAACTAAGTACTCTACACAAGTTGCTGTAAAGGCTATTACGAAAATGATAAAGTGAAAGTTATCATAGAAGCGGGCCAATTCAATAACATGAATGAGGGCATTGGTAATTTTGTGAGCAGTTGCACAGAGGCAACTGGACAGCACAACGCAGTAATGTACTTCGGGCAAAGATTCAATCGAAATAGCTGTAGAGGAAATAACAGACAATACTGTGGAAGATATAATTACCCACGCTATAATAACATAATAATAATAATAATAATAATAATAATAATAATAATAATAATAATAATAATAATAATAATAATAATAATAATAATAATAATAACAGAAATAACTCCAAAAGACTTCAAAATGCTTATTGCTATAGAAAACCAATCAAACAATAATTACAGAGGTAGAAACTGAAATTGCATACATGCTTCAAATGATTCGGAAGACTGCGACCATTGCCTAGGAACAAATCAGTGAATCTCAAAGTGGATAACCTTAATCTCAGCTTATGCTTCTTTATACGAATTAATGCAAACATTGTTGACACTCCGATAACACTACTGTTTGACACTGGTGCAGATATTTCGATAATAAAGTAAAAAAATTTTGACTCAAGTCTAATAAATCCACATAGAACAACAACAAATAGGACATGGTCAAATATAGTCATAAGGAAAAATATTTTTAGAAATGAAAATAAAAAACTTTATAGTGCCACATTATTTCCAAGTGATTCAAAACAACATTCCAGATAAAATAAAATAAAGAAAAAAATTGTATTTTATTTTGGTGATAAATTTTTTAAGTGATCCTGAGGATTATGGAGAAATTTCCCAACGCGAAATAGCCCACATTAATCGCTTAGCGAGCAATTCAACTTTAAGTTTTAAAACTATAAAGGCCTCAACGGGAGTATCCGTATCAAAAACAACCAAATGGATATCAATAACAGAAAGTAAAAACATAAAATATTCAAAAATGACTGTAATTCCTCGGTTACTTCCCCGTCATTTGGCAGCAAGACTGCTGTTCGTCAAGCAAAATATGTAAACTAATTGGTCTCAGGTATGACTTTATTTAATTTTGTGTAGATTGAAAAATAACCATCATGCTGACATAAGGTTATATTTTCAGACGAAAAAAAATGGAATCTTGATGGTCCATATGGAAACAGGAGCTATTGGAGAGAAGTCAGGAAAGAAGCTCTACATTTTTCTAAGAGAAATTTTGACGGTGGATCTCTGATGGTTTCGGAAGCATTTTGTAATGATTCAATTTGTTTCATGTAAAATGAACAGTGCTGGTTACGTCAGAACTCTAGAAATGAGTTTATTGAATTTCATGGCGCAGAATCCTACGAAAAATTATATTTTTCAGCAAGATTACGCTCCCATACATTATAGCAAATTTACCAAAAACTGGCTTAACTCAAAAAATATAAAAGTTGTAGAGTGGCCAGCGTGTACTCCCGATGTAAATCCCATGGAAAATATTTGGGGTATATTATCCAATCGTGTTTGCTCGGGAAATCGCCAATACGAAAATTTAAATTTATTAAAAAATTCAATTTGTTCCGAATGGTCAAAAATTGACGAAAATCTAATAAATAAATTGGTAGAGAGTATGAACTCGAGAATATTTAATCTCATAAAAAATAATGGTGGACTAATAGGCAAATAATTCTATTAAAATAGTGTTTTATTCTAGAAATTATGGAAATGTTTTTATATTTATGAAACACTGATGTACTTAATACTTTAAAAAATATTAAGAATTACAAAACCAAATCTACTGTAGCTGACATAAAAATTTGTGATTTGCTTACTAAAGAGAAACTTGACTTAAGACAATTTTTCTCTAGGCTCAAGGAAGTGGCCAGTAAATTGACAATTAATAAATACAGCCAGCACCTAGTGAGAAGATTTTCGAATTTATTTCAACTAAGGAATTTACAGATACGGGCAATAATGTATTACGTAAAATTAAAATAGCGCTATTAAACAAAGTAACAATAATAAATAATAAGAATGCTAAGGCAATTCGAGAGATAATGCTGAAGTACCATGATTACCCGGTTGAAAGAGGTCATTGCGGGATATTTAGAACCACAGAAAAGAAAAAGAAACTACTACTGGAAAATCATGACAAAAGACATAGCCAAATACATAAAATCATGTCAAAAATGTCACTTAGCAAAAACAACACATTAAAAGTCCGATGACTCTCAAAGAAACACCCATTATTACGGTGTTTGCAGGTACAATCGTACCAGTGCCTATATCAATAAATAGAAATGAATATGCAACCACATTAATATGTGACTTAACTAGATATTGGGTAACAGTACCAATACCAGATAAATAGACAAAAACTGTCGCTAAAGCGATATTTGTAAACGTTGTACTTATCCATGGTCCGATGAAGACTTTCATTACGGAGATGGATACAGAATACAAAAACTCTATAATGACTGAACTTTGCAACCTATTGAAAGTTGAAAAATTAACTTCAACAGCACATCATCACCAGATATTAAGTACAATTACTCAAGAACTCACAGAACATTTAATGGATGTGTACGCTCATATGTATCAGTAGATAAAGACGACTGGGATGAATGGCTCAGGTATTTTACTTACTTTTTTAATACAACACCATCAACAGTACATAATTAATGTCAATATGAATTAATTTTCAGTAAAATCCCAAATAGTTTCAAAAATTTTAATGAGATAGAGTTGCACCACTATATAATGTGCATAATTATACTAAAGAAACAAAATTTTGATTAGAAGTAGCACTTAAGAGAGCCAAACAATTATTAGATGTAAATAAAACTGTGATAGTTATCCATTAGATAGTAATTTTAGAATAGGAGATTTAGTATTTCTGAAGTCAAATTTAGTATATGCTCAATACTAATGCAGTCTCTGGACACCCATTCGATCATATTCAAATCAGTAAAATCTGGAATCTTTTATCTGTCTGCCGGCCAACAGTTTCAAGTGGACAACCAACATCCACTTAAAATTACGTTTAAACCCATATCGTGCAAAACAGTACAAAACCAGGAGGTTTTTTTTTTGTCTTAAGCCGGAGGTGGGCATCTTCGAAAGACACTTTTGTTCCAACAAAAGAGTGCACGATTCACCATCACTGGTGCTTACGTACTAAGCCCACCCCCTACACACTTCAACCACTCTCCCCCCGCTGTAAGGTATTACTTCGCGGAGGGCTGGTTAGCTTTAAAGCTTTATCCTACTAATTTAAATTTCGCATTCGTTTCTCCAACCTTCGGAGTTCCAGCATAACTTCAGCCATTCTCTGGCTGTATTGGCTCCATAGAATCCTAGAATACATCACCTCTTCCATTAGCCGGTTTGGTACAAAACTCGTTTCACCGGGCCATCTAAATCTGGGGTAGCATGTTAGAATATGCTCCGCATCTTCCTCCTCATCTACACAGCTTGGGCAAATAGGGAAACTATCATGTCCAAAACTGTGCAGGTACTTCCTGAAGCATCCATGACCTGTTAGGAACTGTGTCACGTAATAGTTCAGCTCGCAGTGATTGTTCTCCATCTAAGGGGTTATATCGGGAACAAGGTGAAATGTCCATCTCCCCTTTAAACTGTTCTCCCGCCGTGACTGCCATTTGTGCATGGAAGTCCTTCGTTCCCCCGCTCTTATAGCTACTATTTGTCCCGGTTGCTCGAGACGGCGAAAGTATATCCGCCTCATCTCATCCGCCAATATGTCTATCGGTATTGTCTTTGCCAATACCAGTACCGCTTCATCAGACACTGTCCTGAAGCCACTTATCTGCCTGATCGCACCTAGACGATACACCGAGGCCAGTTTCCTCCTTGTTGTCCCCACGGAGAGTGCCTCCGACCATATTGGGCAAGCATATAACATTATCGAGGTTACAACCCTCGATATTATCCTTCTCTTCAATGGATTGGGTCCTCCAATATTTGGCATCATCCTCGTCAGTGCTCCCTGGGTTACAGATGCATTTTCGCCGATGAATTTAACGTGCTCCTTAAAGTTCAACCTGTCGTCGATAATCACTCCTAAGTAATTTTATAACCTCTTCGATTCGATCTTGATGCCCCAATGGTCACCTTCCATCTCTCCACACTATCTTACCTGCCAGCTTATCAAAACGGCTTCCCGTTTTATGTGCAGCAAATTCAAACCTGCCTATCAAGCCATGTCCCGTACCTTTCGAACGTATGTATTCAACTCCTCCCTAAATTCAAGTGTGTTGCTGTGCGTGTGATCGTGTGGTGGACACGAATAGCCATTTATTTCATCACCTTCAACATGACTTTCGTTAAGTCTTTAACTGGTTGAATGCCTATTTTCTAGATTCGTCTTATAAAAGTTGCGTGTAGATTTCAATTAAATTTCGTAATTAATTACAAGAACATCAAGGAGATA